>JAGKTI010000154.1:95545-112131 GCA_018397915.1 Birgus latro
TGTGTGTGTGTGTGTGTGTGTGTGTGTGTATTTTTTTATACAAGGAAGAAGGAACCAAAGGCTGAGCCTGCAAAACAGTTCCTTCCAAGAAAAAAACGAAAACAAAACAATACAAAAGAGAGCCAAATTCAAGATCAATTCATTTCGAGATGCCTGGACACACTGCATTTGAAAGACTGGAGATCATAGGAAGTAGGAAATACAGACAGAGAGAGACAGTTCCAGAGTTGACCTGTTGCATAAATGAAGGACTGGAAGTAACGGTTAACTCTTGCATTAGAGAGTTTGACAGAAAAGGGATGAGAGTTTGTTGCTAGACAGGTGCTAGGCACTCGTCGTAGAGGCGGAGGAATGTAAGCAGACAGTTCAGAGGAGCAACGACTACTGAAGTAGTGATAGAAAAGAGATAAAAGGCAACAGTGCAGTGAAGAGACAGAGGTTGAAGGGAGCCAGTAAGAGGAGGAGGGTTGATGAGACAAAAAGCCATTGACTCCACCCTATTGAGAAGAGCTGTATGTGGGGAGCCTCCCCACACATGAAAGTTGTACCCTAAACAGGGGCGAATAAAACCTGTGTATAAAGTCAACAACTGTGCCGGGGTAAAGAAGGCACGGAGCTGGCTTAGCACACCCAATCTCTGGGAATCTGATTTTACAAGAGATGGAATATGATCTTTCCAAGATAAGTCTCAAGTGAATGAAAACCCCAAGCATGTTCATGGATGAAGCAGGATTGAGCCGGATATTATTAAACATTAGTGGGTACTCCTGTGGAAGATTTTGTTGGGTTGATAGGTGTAAAAACTGAGTCTTTGATGCACTAAAAATTTTACCCCAGTCAGAGATACGAGCCAAGTCAGACATTAGGTGTGCCATAGCCTCATCCCTTGTTTGTTGAAGTAACTGCTGAGATGGACATTACGGAAACCGAATGGAAAGGTGAAGGGTGAAATCATCAGTGTACGAGTGGATAGGGTTAGATGTACAGCTTAGAAGACCATTGATGAATAAAAGGAAGAGAGTTGGTGATAGAACAGAGCCCTGAGGAACAACACTGTTGATAGATATAGGAGAAGAACAATGGCCATCTACAACAGCGGCTACAGAACGACCAGAAAGGAAGCTATAGATGAAAGCACAGATAGAAGGATAGAAACCGTAAGAGTGCAGTTTGGAAATTTATGCCAGACTAGATAGAAAGCCTTGAGATGTCAAGTGCAATGGCAAAGCTTTTGCCAAAGTCCCGAAAGGAGGATGACCAGGAGTCTGAAAGGTAGGTGAGAAGATCGCCAGTGGAGCGTCCTTGATGAAACCCATACTGATGATCAGAAAGATGGTTGTGATAGGAAAGATGATTTAAAATTTTTCTGTTAAGAACAGACTTGAAAACTTTTGAGACATAGGATGTTAAAGCAATTGGACGATAGTTAGAGGGTTGGGAATGGTCACCCTTCTTTGGGACTGGCTGAATATGAGCAAACTTCCAGCAAGAAGGAAAGGTACAAGTTGAAAGACAAAGGCAAAAGAGTTTACCTAGGCAGGGTGTAAGCAAAGAAGCACAGTTCTTGAGGACAACAAGAGGGAGTCCAGCAGGTCCATATGCCTTGTTAGTATTGAGGCCAGTGATGGGAGAAAATACATCAACTGAAGAAATTTTAATGTCAGTCATGAGGAAGTCCGAGGGGGGAAGTGATGGAGGAATAGCACCAGAATTGTCTAAGGTGGAATTGGAGGAGAAAGTCTGCGTGAAGAGATCTGCTTTATCAGTAGGGGAAATAGCTACAGAGCCACCAGAGTAGAAAAGAGGAGGGAAGGATGATGAGGTTTTTGGCAAGATGCTAGAAGGAGCGGGAAGAATTCGAGTTGGAGAGTTGAGAGCATTTAGTACAGATGAAATTAATTTTAGCAGAGCGACGAAAAGACTTAGCACGTTTCCGGGCAGAAACATAAAAAAGATGTGATTCAGGGGTGGGTTGGCTCTGGTACATTTTATAAGCCCTCTCCTTGTTGCAGACAGCATGATTAAACCTAGGCTTTCTTGCATTAGTCAAAGGATATGTGAAAGAATGTATGCTTCCATGCCGGAGAGAATATCCTCCGTAATGCGCAAGGCACACCCAGATGGTTCCCGGCCGTGGAAGCAATGATCATTCCAGGGAAAATCAAAGAAGTATTGCCTGAGGGCCTCCCAACCTGCAGCTCCAAAGTGCCACAGACGACGTTTCTTTGGAGGGTCCTTAGGCTGTACTGGAGCGATAGGACAGGTTAAGGCAATAAGGAGCCCAACGAAGAGAAAAGATTAACAGTGTAAGCAGAAGGATTAGTTGTAGGGTGCTGTACAAGTGCTCTAGGTCATTAAGGATAGAAAAGATGTAGGCTTGTTCACCAGGTGGATCTGTGAAAGGAGAGGAGAGCCAAAGGTGGTGGTGAACATTGAAATCTAGAATGGAGATTTCAGAGAAAGGAGAAATGGATAGAATGTGTTCCATCGTAGAAGTAAGATACAGTAGTTGAAGAATTTTTGCTGGTCAGTAGAATTAGGAGATAAGTAAACAGTGCAGATATATTTAGTTGGAGAATGACAGGACAGCCGAAGCCAGAGAGTAGAGAATTCAGAAGAATCAAGTTCAGGAACATGAGAGCAAGATAGGTCGTTGTGTACATGTATGCAACAGCTACCTTTGGCTTTGAAATAAGCATAGAGAAAATAGTAGGATGCAGAAAATATATATATATATATATATACCCCCTGGGGGAAGGGGGGTTTTCAAGAATTCTCCCCCAGTATCCCTGCTTGTCGTATGAGGCGACTAAAAGGGTTGTCGGTGAATTAGTGCCCCACCCTGTAAAACAACTAACTAAAATTACGAACATGAAGCCTCGGACCAGGACTGACCAACAGTTGATGACAAAGAACCGAACAGAGGGCTTGTTACCGATTGCGACGTGGAATGTTTGGGGTATAAATGACGAGGTGAAAGAAAGAGAGATTGTACAGGTGCTTGAGGGTGCGAAAGTGAATATATATGGACTAACTGAAATTAATTGGAGAGGTGAGAGTGTGAAAGAATGGAAGTATGGATGGGGTATATGAGCGGGAGTAGGTGAGAGTGAGAGGGCAAAAGAAGGAGCGTATATTGCTGTGAGTAACAGATGGAAGGAGAATACAAGAGAGTATAGATCAGTTGGCTCAAGGATTGTGTGGGTAAGAGTGAAAGTTGGACTACAAATGTGGGCGATTGTGTGTGTGTATGCGCCAATGCAAGTTCGTGTAAGTAGAGTGAGAGAAGAGTTCTGGACAAATGTGGGAGCGTGCTTGGAAAAGTTTGAAAGGAATGAGAGAGTGTTTCTGATTGGAGATATGAATGGAAAAGTAGGGAATGTGAAGGTGGATGGAGTGGTTGGTGAGTGGGGTGTGCCTGCAGAGGTGGATGAGAATGGCAGTGCTCTAGTGAACACATGTGCCGGGTGGGGGTTGGTGATAGCTAATACCCTCTTCAGGCACAAAATGATCCATAGGTATACATGATGAGTGATGAGAAGGGTGGATGGTGAACTGAATGAGTGGAAGGCAATGATTGACTATGTGTGTGTGGATGAAGGGATGAGATGTGTAATGGATGAAAGAGTATATAGAGGTTGAGGGAGTGGACTTTCTGACCACCACTTGGTGTCAGTCAGAATCAGGGTCCAAACAAAATGAAGGAAGAGAAGAAGGGAAGGACAGGAGGAAGTATTTGTTACAAGGAGGGCAGAAAAGTTACAAGAGGATGGAATAAATGCAGAATATAAAAGGGAAGTGGAGGAGCGATTGGGTAAATATAGATTGGAGCAGATGGGGGATGTGGAAGGTGTGTGCAAGATATTCACAGAAGAAATCGTGCAGCATGTGACGTGGTGTGTGGGGTGAAGAGAAGATGAAAGAGGCTTCAGCATAGTGGACTGAAAAGGTGAGAGAGGCTGTGGCACAAAAGAAGAAAGCATATAGTGAGTGGATGAGGAACAGGGGTGTCGAAGAAGCTGAGAGATGGAAGAGAGTTATATGCAGAGAGGAGGAGAGTGGAGAAAAGATTAGTAAGAGAGAGTAAGAAGAGAGTGGATGAGGAATTTGGATGGAATTTGAGTGTAAAGTGGAGGGAATGTAAGAAAATGTTCTGGAAAGAGGTAAAGAGAGTTAGACAGGGTGCCAACGAAGTTAGTTGGGCTGCGAAAGATAAAAATGGTAGATTACTAGTGGAGAAGGGAGAAAAAGTGAACAGATGGAGAGAACACTTTAATGAATTGTTGAACATAGAGAATGAAAGTAATGCAAGTATAAGTGGCTGGGGAATGGCTAGGAGAAGGAGGGTTGTGAGAAGAGAGGAAGAAATCAGTAGGATGGAAGTGGTGGAAGCAATGAAGAAAGGTAAAATGGGGAAAGCCCAAGGAATTGATGGAGTGTGTGGTGAGATGCTGAAGCATGGGGGAGAGATAGTAAAAGAATGGATGTGGAAGGTGTGCAGAAGGTAGAGTCCCGGAGGATTGGAAGTCAGGTTGGAGAAGAACAGGGAGGTTTTAGGAAGGGAAGAGGTTGTGTAGACCAGATATTCATTCTTAGATCTTTAGTGGAAAAGTTCCTAGAGAAGGGAAAGAAGTTGTATGCAGCCTTCATGGATTTGGAGAAAGCATATGACAGGGTGGATAGACAAGGATTGTGGAAGGTATTAAGAATATATGGAGTGGATGGGAAGTTGTTGAAGGCAGTGAAGAGTATGTATGAGGGTGCTAAGGCTGCAGTGCGTGTGAATGGCAAACTGAGTGAATCTTTCCATTTGAAGGTTGGATTGAAACAAGGATGTGTCATGTCTCAATGGTTGTTCAATCTGTACATGGATGGGGTTATAAAAGAGATACAAGGTCGGGGAGTGGATGTTGGAGCGGCCCTAGTGAGAGAGGGCAGTGTTTGGAAACTCCCTGTACTGTTGTTTGCAGATATTACTGTGTTGTTGAGCGAAGACGAATGGGAGCTGCAAGGCTTGGTAGATGAGTTTGGGAGAGTGTGTAAGAAACGGAATCTAAAGATGAATGTAGGGAAGAGTAAAGTGATGGTCTTCAAGAGAAGTGAAGCCAGTGTATGTACAGTGAGATTGGATAGGAAGGATATGGAGAATGTGAGTGAATTTAAGTACTTGAGCAGTGTGATGAGTAAGGATGGTAGTTCGAAAGGGTGCAGCAGGGAAGGAAGGTTGCTGGTTCGTTGAAAGCAGTGATAAGAAACAGGGAGGTGAGCCTGGAAGTGAAAAAGTTGTTACATGACAGTATTGTGATACCAACTCTAACATATGGAAGTGAAGCTTGGACCCTGTTGGAAGGACAGAAGTCAAGAGTGAGAGCAGTGGAAATGAGTTATTTGAGAGGAGCATGTGGAGTCACATGGAGAGACAGACTAACAAATGAGGACGTGAAGGAGCGTTGTGGTGTGGTTGTGGACGTGATGGGAAGCGTTAGGAGAAACACGTTAAGGTGGTTTGGGCATGTGGAGAGGATGGAGAGTGAAAGACTGACGAGGAGAGTGTATGTGAGTGAGGTGGAGGGGGCGAGAGGGAGGGGGAGGCTGAGGATGAGATGGAGGGATAGAGTGGAGAGGTATATGAGAGAGGGGGGTGTGAGTTGGGAGCGTGGTAGTGAAATGGCAGGGGACAGAGTGACATGGAGGTGATTTGTTTGTGGCCACCCCGTGCGGGATTGAGGCATCTGGCAATAGATAGAAAGATAGATAGATATATATATACAGTCAAGCCTCGGCAACTCAGACTAATTGGGGGGTAACTCAGTCCGAGTTATGCAATTGTCTGACCTACACAGGTTTGTACTCTAAATCCGCATAATTCGTCATATTTTCATGCGTACAAGTATTAAGGCACACCAAAGTACAATACTGTATATGAAAACTATAATGTCTCTTAACATTATATATATGATAATTGTGCAAAGGAAAATGAAACAAGGATGTGTCATGTCTCTATGGTTGTTCAATCTGTACAAGGATGGGGTTATAAAAGAGATACAAGGTCGGGCAGTGGATGTTGGAGCTGCCCTAGTGAGAGAGGGCAGTGTTTGGAAACTCCCTGTACTGTTGTTTGCAGATGATACTGTGTTGTTGAGCGAAGACGAATGGGAGCTGCAAGGCTTGGTAGATGAGTTGGGAGAGTGTGTAAGAAACGGAATCTAAAGGTGAATGTAGGGAAGAGTAAAGTGATGGTCTTCGAGAGAAGTGAAGCCAGTGAATGTACAGTGAGATTGGATGGGAAGGATATGAAGAATGTGAGTGAATTTAAGTACTTGGGCAATGTGATGAGTAAGGATGGAAGTCTGGAGGGTGAAGTGCTCGAAAGGGTGCAGCAGGGAAGGAAGGTTGCTGGTTCATTGAAAGCAGTGATAAGAAACAGGGAGGTGAGCCTGGAAGTGAAAAAGTTGTTACATGACAGTATTGTGATACCAACTCTAACATATGGAAGTGAAACTTGGACCCTGTTGGAAGGACAGAAGTCGAGAGTGAGAGCAGTGGAAATGAGTTATTTGAGAGGAGCATGTGGAGTCACATGGAGAGACGGACTAACAAATGAGGAAGTGAAGGAGCGTTGTGGTGTGGTTGTGGACGTGATGGGAAGCGTTAGGAGAAACACGTTAAGGTGGTTTGAGCATGTGGAGAGGATGGAGAGTGAAAGACTGATGAGGAGAGTGTATGTGAGTGAGGTGGGGGGGGTAAGAGGGAGGGGGAGGGGGAGGATGTGATGGAGAGATGGAGTGGAAAGGTATATGAGAGAGGGGGGTGTGAGTTGAGAGCATGGTAGTGAAATGGCGGGGGACAGAGTGACATGGAGGCGATTTGTTTGTGGCCACCCCGTGCAGGATTGAGGCATCTGGCAATAGATAGATAGATAGAAAATGTTTTACCCGACATTACATACCATGATATGAGCGATGATATGATGAATATTCCCATGTGGCTAGTGGCGTCCCCAGAACTAGAATTACTCTGAGGATGAAGAGCTGTTGTCCAGCTCTATTTCCTAACCAGCTCTGAAGGTTGAAGGCCGCAGTGAGGGCGTATTGGCCTTGTCAGAGGTTGAAGGCCTCCCTTACATCTCCGAGACTTTGAATCACCACGAAATGACAGGCAGTAGTTGGATAGGTAAATCCTGGCAAAATCACAATAAAATACTGCAACACAAGAGTACAGTAGCAGGGCAGAGTATATATATACAGTATATACTGTGTACATATTTATATACATATATATATATATACTGTATATATATATATATATATATGTATATACTGTACATTGTTTCGTTTCGTTTTTGAAGACTCCAGCATGCTTGCATGCATCAGCCTTGGTCACCTAATGGTGGCGCACTCCATGCTGCTCGACTTATAGCAACCTCCCTGTTCTGTCCCTTAACCCTGAGGTGACACTTAATGACCTCGTCCCATGCCTTTTTTGGTCTACCCTTCGCAACCCCACCCCCAATATTAACGTTTTTCACTTTCTGCACCCAATTATCATCCCCCGTCCTCTCCACCTGCCCAAACTACCTTAGTCTACCTCTCCTCATCACAACACCAATACACTCCAGTCTCATCCTACCTCTCAACTCTTCCATTATAAACCCAGCCCCCCCAGGCCTTGCAAGCAGGGAGTACTGCACATCTACTTAATTGTCATTGCTGTATGTGTAAGCCTGCGAATATCCTCTTCCCCTACTGCCCAGGTCTCAGTACCATACAGTATTACTTTCCTAACACATTCTGCATACAAAGATCCCTTAGCACATAGGGAGAGCCCTCTCAATGTCAGGAGAGGCAACAGCTCACCGAACTTTTTCCAACCACTTCTCACCCTAGCCACAGAGCTAGCTCCTGCCCCACCTCCAGCACATAACATATCTCCCAAATAACAAAACTCTTCCACACATTCAGGAGACTTACCAGCAAGTTCAGTCTTTTCATGCGTGACAACCTCCACCTGCTATCTTTGACATGCAGCATTATCTCAGTCTACCTCTAATACCATTACATCTCTTATGCACCCACTTATCACAAACACTGCACAAGATGAAATTACTTCCTGCACCTTTGTGGCAAATTGTACATGGCCACTCTCTTTCCTCTTTGACAGTACTGCCACCAACCCTAGATACGATTACTTTTGTTTTATCTGCATTTACTCTTAAGCCCTTGTCCCCTATACCGTCTCTCCACATCCTAAATCTTTCCTCTGCATTCCTTTCATTCTCTGCAATCAACACCAAAGCATCAGCATACAACATCTCCCACGGGAGTCCATTTCAGAAGTCACCTGAGAGGGCATAAAGTACCATGATAAACAACAGCGGACTCAAAGTGACCCCTGGTGCACACCACCATTCACGGGAAACTCATCACTCAGATCTACATTTACTCTTACTTGGGTGCGAGCACCCACATACCTGGCCATAACCACCCTAACCAGCCACTCCTCGATCCCAAGCTTTCTCATTGCCCACTTCACCACCTCTCTAGAGACTCTGTCAAAGGCCTTCTCCAAATCAATAAAAACAAAGTACAGTTCCCTTTTCTTTCCTAAATATTTTTTCTGAAGCTGTTGAACAGTGAATATGGTATCAGTGGGCCCCCTGCCTGGCATAAACCTAAACTGCATCTCATCAATATTTACTCCTTCTTTAATCATACCTTCTAGAACTCTCTCAACTACCTTCATTATCTATTCTAAAAGCCTTATACCTCTATAATTTCCTCTTTCCAGGGCATCACCCTTCCCCTTGTACACATTTACAGTTACACTCTTAAGCCAATTATCTGGGACAACACACACATATACTGTATAAACATTTTTATCAGGTCAGTGACTAACCTCACTCCTATATCTCCTGAGGCCTTCAACATTTCAGCAGTCAACACAGACACCTGCTCCATTAATAAAGTGATAAATATGGGGAGCAACTTTTCAATACAGTAATCCTGTATATTGGGTGTCTGAATATGGCTGAGTTCATTTCATGGTTTTATAACGATGTTGTGGCTCTAGGTGCATCTGAATGTGAAGTCATTAGACTGAAGGCTAAAGTTGCTCTTCTCCTACTATCCACCATCCTTTTTTTTGGGGGGGAAGGGTTAGGGAGACCACATTTATACAATTAGGCAGCAATATATAAGTCCCACTGCATGAATGCATCTCTCTCCAGGATCATGGTGTTGTAGTGAAACATCGAATAGTGATACTGGTATTGGAAAAATGTATTAACAACATTTTTTTTTTTTTTTATGTAAGGAAGAAGGAACCAAAGGCCACAGGCCTGCATACTGTTCCTTCCAAGAAAAAGCAAAAACAATACAAAAGAGAGCCAAATTCAAGATCCATTCATTTCGAGATGCCTGGACACACTGCGTTTGAAAGACTGGAGATCATAGGAAGTAGGAAATACAGACAAAGGAAGACAGTTCCAGAGTTGACCAGTTGCATAAATGAAGGACTGGGAGTAACAGTTAACTCTTGCATTAGAGAGTTGGACAGAAAAGGGATGAGAGTTTGTTGCTAGACGGGTACTACGTGCCTGTCGTAGAGGTGGAGAGATGCAAGCAAACAGTTCAGAGGAACAGTGACCGTTGAAGTAGCGATAGAAGAGAGATAAAGATGCAACAGTGCGGCGGAGAGACAAAGGTTGAAAGGAATCAGTAAGAGGAGGAGAGTTAATGAGACGAAAAGCTTTTGACTCCACCCTATTGAGAAGAGCTGCATGTGGGGAGCCTCCCCACACATGAGAGTTGTACTCCATTACACGGGCGAACACCACTGTAACTTTGTCTATGTATCGAAGTTACAGGCGTGTGTTTCTGAGCACTTACTTCAATGTAAACTATAAATGATCATGGAAGAAAGTAACTCAAGATTGGCACACACTCAAAGTCATGAATGACTCACATTTCATGAAGTTCTCTTGCCATACTCATGCAGGGGAGGCGGTAGCTCGATCGGTAGAGAATTGGCTTGCGGGCCCGTGGGACCCAGGTTCGAATCCTCGCTGGTGCAGGGAACAGTTTAAGGATTTGAATTTCATTAAATCAGGCTTTACTGATCTACCAGAAGACCCGCCGACATGTCGTAAAAATGACCCCGCTAATACCAATACACCAGTCCTGTATGAGACAGCCCTAGCATGTATTCAATATGGACGGTGGGTGTTAAGCGCCGAAGTGGTGACATGTAGATTGTAGGAGGACGACTGGGCCTTGATAGCAGGCTGTGAAGCCTATGCCCAGAGTCGGACACAAAAAAAAAAAAAAAAAAAGTTAACTGGTACTGGAGTGAGTCTAGCTTCAAATTAGAGATTACTTAATAGTTTATGTAAAATTCTATTTGAACTCGACTTGAGGCATGTCAGACATTTAACTGATCATCAAGTTCAGTCTAAACACAGCTCAGCATCTCTTTCATTACAGTTTTTGTGGCAACAGTTACAACTATTTTGTTTCCAGTGTTTAACATTATCCACTCTTTCTGTATAGCCATACACATTTTTTTTTTTAAACTGTAGAAAATCTCTTACTTGTTGCTTTATTCACTCCAGTAACTCCATATTGTGTGGTGTTCATGATAATTGGGTGCATAAAAGATGTAGAGATATTAGAGGTAGCCTGCAAAACAGTGCTGATTTTGTTGTTGTTGTTGTTGTTGTTGCTCAACCCCAGTCCATCTGATCTAGCAGACCAATTGACTGCACGTAAGCAACCATCCATATGAGGTTGTCCCATGGGCTCCCTACACTGATGATGCTGTGTCTCCATCTTGGTGTGGCATGTGTTGTGCAGTGCTCCATTATGTGTGTTATACTGTGTGAGCCTATTCTACATGTTGGGCACATGTCATCTGTGATTTCACACAATCCTAAAGCTGATAGCTGAAGAAGACTGGGTGATGTTCTATTCTAAACCTAGCTAGGTGAACTCAATCATTGCTGTTTAAGTACACTGCCAATGGGTGGATGTCAGAAGGGGAGCTTATATGGTGTTGTAATTAAGCTGTTGTGTCACTCTGCATATGAAGTGAGTACATAGGTGTTTCTTATTTGCTAGTGTTTCAATGTCAGAAGGTGTGATACTGTTGTAGAGGATTTGATAATGTTTATGTGGTTATTGCTGTATGTACCTAGGTGTGCTGTGTGTCTCTGTCATGTAATGATGGATGTTATGTATTGGCACAGGGTGCTGCATAGAGCTGTGTGCCTCTCATATCAAGATAGTCTGTGATAGGGAGGTATTTAGTTTCAGAGTGTAAGTGAACTGTGGGAATGTAATGCTGTATGGTGATGGTAATACAAAGGGTGTTGTTCTGTAAGATATGCAAGGTGTTGTAGTGGGTATTAGATAGGATGGGAGCCCATGCTGGAAAGGTATAGGACATCACTGATCTAATATATTGTTTGAAGAGTAAGGAGAGTGTTTCTTTTTCTTGCCCAAAGTCTGAGTATGTAATTTTCCTGGGTACACCGAGTCTGGAGGGGCATCACCTCTTGATGTACATGGTCCTTGAAGGTGAGTCTGGTGTCATATATCACTCCAAGGATCTTTGTGTAGGGTGTGTGTGGCACTCATACTTTGTGGGAAGAGTACCTATGTTCATGTTTGCTTCTTGTAATGAGTGTTACTGTGGATTTGATGGGGTTGATAATGAGCCTGTTGTCCATAGCCACAAGGCTACACTGTGATGAGGTCCTTTTGTAGTGTGCAGACTGTGTCTGCAGTGTGGTGTGTGGTTCTTGCAGTGAAGTCATCTGCATATAAAGTAATGTTTGTGGGTGGTTGAGATGTGGGAATATCATGCATGTATAGGTTGAAGACTGTGAGTGAGAGAACGGAGCCCTGTAGTACTCTTTTGGGAAAATTTCGTGTTCGTGATGACCTTCCTTGGAATGTAACATGTGCTCATCTACCGGATAAATATTTGGCAAGCCAATATCTGGCATTGTTCTCCATGTTTATGTTGTATGTCTTGATAAGTTTGTGTCAGGGGATAGAATAGCTGAGTTTACAAACATCTATTGTTGTGAGAAGTGTACATTGTGTGGTTGCTGCAGAGTTGATGCCATCTGATGATTGTTGTGTAATATTATTCAGCAAGGTGTTTGTAGAGTGCAGTGCTCTGAATCCATGTTGCAAAGGAGCAGGGGGGGTCATGGGGAGTGTCTTTGTTGAGAATGAGTCGTCATTTATTTTGGATGGTGTGCTAAGTAGTGTTATGGGTCTGTATGAAGAAGGGAGTGTTGGGTCTTTGTTTGGTTTAAGAATAGCGATGATTGTTCCATGTTTTCTAATACTGGGAATGTTACAGTGTGCATTTGAGTAGTTGCTGATGTTTGTGAGGGCCTGGATGCCTTCTGGTCTTAAATGTTTTAGGTGCAGGTTGCTAATTTCATCTGCCCTGTGCATGAAGAGTTCTTTGTTTTCTTGATAATGTTACATATCTGTTCTGGAGTGAAGGGAGTTGCATTGTGATGGAGTGAAAAATAATGCCTATGTTGAAAGGGTTGTTTTTCAGACTCAGTGTGTATTGGTGCTAAGTGACTTAAGTTTGTGCAGTTGTTTACGAGTATGTTTTCTCTTTTTTTGTAGGAGGGAATGTGTTGGGTGTTGGAGGTGATGGTGGCATGGGTTTTGGAAGTGAATGTTTGTGATTTTGTGACACTATTAAGTTGTTTGCAGAGATGAGTGAGGTATGTGGAATGACTAGGTGTTGTTACAGAGTCCTTCCAGTTTTCTATTTTCTTTGTATTAATTTTGTTGTTTATATCACTTTTTAGTTCTTGTAACTTTGTGATGGTGTCTTATGTGTGCGGGAGAGGTCAGTTTTTAAGTATGTTGCATTATATTACAAGGCTGGCAATCTCCAGTGTAAAATTTGGATTGTAATGTCTTCTGTTGCCTTTTGAAATGTTGTGTTTTCTACATTTAGTATGATGTTGCTGAACTCTGTAATGTGCCTGTCATTGTTGGTGATGGGTTTAATGTTTAATGTGCTGAAGTGTTGTTTTGTTTCTTCAGTGAATTTTGACCTGTCTGCTTTCCTGTAGTTTGTGAAGTGACACTGAGAGGGCTCTTCCTCCATGTTAAGAGGTCCTCATATACAGCATGTATTTGGAGTGTAATGCTGTATGGTGGTGAAATTTGGGCAATGAAGGAGGAGGATTGTCACAGGCCCAAACATACAGAAAATGAGAAAAATTAAATGGAAATGTAGTACGCCCTTGAATGACAAACCCGGAGGGGTTAAGATTGTGAATGAAAAGTTTAGACTTGAATGTTGTAGTGATGTGATAGGGAAGAGGTAGAATGAGATGGTTTAGGCATGTGGAGAGGATAGAGGATGGTAGCTGGGTGTGGAGGGTCAGGGTTGAGGGTAGAGTTGCAAGAGTCAGATCGAAAAAATGTAGGACAAGTCAGAGTTTGATCTCAGGGACAGGGGACTAAATAGTGAGGCTGCTAGAGATGGAGCTGTGTGAAGAGCTGCCACTAGGTGATCAAGGCTGAGGCATGCAAGCATGTTGTAACCTTTATAAATTAATGAATGAATGGAATACCAGTAAACTGTACGTGCATGGCAACATAACTGTGAAATGTCACTGACTCACTGTAAGTACTGCCCCTCAGTTAGCAACCTTTATCATTATTTAAATTTCATGCATAAGAAAGTCACAGTAAAATCCTGGATAGCTGCACAAATTTATGAAGCTCCTCTGAATGTTGTTACTTCACATTTTCCAACATGCTTATTCAGTTTTCTATTGTAACACCGTGAAATGTGGTCAGCCATTATTGGACACTCTGTATATATGCAGCAATCCCTTGGTTATCATGCATAACTGGTACCAAACATGGTGCATGATAGCAGAATTGTGTGATATGCACAGAATCTGTGGGATTTATCCTAATTGGTACCAGGCATCCCAAGTGCAAGCTGAAATTTCCCCTTTACAACAGTTTAGACCCACTAAATACATAAGTACTGTTTTGGTAAGTACACAAATAGGCATGGCTAGGTTAATAGAAAGTAATGAAAAGAGGACAGTAAGGAAGAAACACAAACCTTAGAGAGACCTGAGATGGGCATGATGTAAGGGGTTCTGAGGCAGTTAGTGGTCTCTTTCACCCAGGATTAACTCCTCGAGTAGGACCTCTTCTTTGAATCCAAAAAATGTGCAATGATGGCAAAAGCGCAGATTTTCATTTTACAGTGATAATGAAAACTGCTGTTAACCAGTGCACAGTAACCAAGGGATCACTGTACTGTATACAGTATAAACATTTACTTTACCAAATTGTTAAATATAGTACATGGAATAAATTATTTCCTTGGTAGCACCAAACATATAATACAAACCGTTGTGCCAGTGAGGGGCTATCTTCATTTTATACCAGTACTCATTTATGCAGATCTCAATTATAAGGTCTGAAATAGTATCTGGCCTGTTTAAGTGTTCATTATGTGCTTCCTGGCCATTTTAATGCATGATCAATGTAGAAATGACAGACTAAGATGCAAATGCTTTGATGGTACGTACGTTATAATTATTTTATGTTTGGAAGTCATACACTTTGACATGTTAGTTGTTTTTAATTTTTATAATTCTGGAATACCATCAGCAATTTATTGATATGCAGTACAGTTGTTTCCCTCTATCCAGAAAAGTGGTATGAATTGTTTTACTTGTACTGTATTAGTAAAGTCACATTTGGTATATTATCTCTCAGAGTAGACAATTCCATATAAATCCTGTGTGTATTTACCTATTTGTATTTACCTATTTGTAGTATACAGGAATTGAGCTAAGCTCGTGTTGTCCCGTCTCCATATCTACATTCATCTAATCTAGTTTTAAATACATGAATGTTTTTCGCCTGCACCACCTCTTCGTCTAAGTCATTCCAAATACTTATGCTTCTATTCGGGAAACTGAACTTTTTGAGATCATTAAGACATCTACTTTTCCTCAACTTGAAGCCATGACCTCTTGTTCTTCCATCATCCAACACAAAAAGATCCTCTCTATCCACCCTTTCCAATTCTCTTACATTTCTAAATATCGTGATCAAGTCACCTCTTTCCCTTCTCTCGTGCAATGTTGGTAACTTCAGTTTTTCCAATCTCTCCTCGTAGGTGAGTTCCCTTAAACACGGTATCATCTTCGTTGCCATCCGTTGGACCCTTTCTAGTTTATCAATATGCTTCTTCAAATGAGGTGACCATACCACCGCCGCATACTCTAGTCTTGGTCTTATCATGGTCACTATCAACTCCCTCAACATATCTTCATCCATATAATTAAAAGCCACTCTCATGTTGGTCAGTAATCCATAAGTTCCCCCAATAATTTTATTTATATGCTTTTCTGGTGACAAGTCATCCCGAATAATCACTCCCAAATCTTTCTCATCCTTTCTTTTACTAATCATCTCATTGCCCATTTTATATGTCCAGTGTGGTCTTCTTTCACTTATACCCATTTCTAATACATGACACTTCTTGGCATTAAAGTCCATTTTCCAAGTCTGGCTCCAGCCGTGTATTTTGTCCAAGTCCTCTTGCAGTTCTTTACAACTATCAATACATTTAATATGTTTCATAATTTTAGCATCATCTGCAAACATACTCATGTAACTATTCAAACCCTCTGGCAAATCATTTACATATATCAGAAACATTACTGGGGCCAAGACAGAGCCCTGGGGTACTCCACTAGTCACATTTCTCCATTGTGATACCTTGTCTCTTATTACTGTTCTCATCTGCCTTCCTATCAAATAATCTCCCATCCACTTTAATAGTTTCCCATGCACCCCTCCAAATGTCCTCAACTTCCACAGTAGTCTCTTATAGGGTACCCTGTCAAATGCTTTCTTAAGATCCAGATAGACACAGTCTGCCCATCCCTCTCTCTCCTGTATGACATCTGTTACCCTACTGTAGAAACTTAGTAGGTTAGTAATACATGATCTTCCTTCCCTAAAACCAAACTGTCTTGGTGTTATCACTTCATTTTCTTCTAAATACTTTATCCATCTTTTTCTAATAACTTTCTCACAGATTTTACAAACAATACTAGTAAGTGACACAGGTCTATAATTAAGTGGATCCTCCCTATCTCCTCCCTTAAAGATTGGCACAATACTTGCTCTTTTCCAATCTTTAGGTAACTGTCCCTTTTCAAGCGAGGTTTTGATAATGACATAAACTGGCCACACTAACTGGTCGGCACATTCCTTCAGGATCCATCCAGCCACACCATCTGGTCCCATTGCTTTTCTCACATCCAAATCCTTCATCAGCTGTAGCACCTCATCCATGTCAACTGTAATTTCGGTCATTCTCGTCAGCCTGGGTTCCATTTCAGGCTCCCTAAATTCGTCTTCCAATACATAAACTGACTGTAGCTTGTTGTTCATTATTTCACACAAGTCTTCCTCTCTTTCGTATGTTTCATCTCCATCCCTCAGTCGTATTATACTGTCCTTAACTTTCATTTTGCCATTTACAAACCTATAAAATAGTTT
>JAGKTI010000154.1:121224-141027 GCA_018397915.1 Birgus latro
ACACACACACACACACACACACATATATACTGTATATATATATATATATATATATATGTATATAGCTATCTATCTATATATACACACTGTATGTTAACACATGCATAAAGACTTGAGTGGAAATTCTCAATAATTTTGGTTTTTATACTATAAAAAAACATAAATATAACTAAAAGAGAACCAGCTATATTTGTGACCAGATGTCATGAGCATTGTCAACTGTTCCTACAACTTAATAATGGCAGTCAGCATGGCTATGCAGCATCTAATTACTTACTAACAGCACAGCACAATGTAATTACTTTATTTTCAATTGTAATCAATATATACTCTAATAATAATATCCTCAGTATGGTAGTATGTCATATTCAGTGTATGAAACATTAAGTTTTTAGAGTTAAAGTTTTATCTATTAAGTTTTCTTTCAGCATTTACAAGTGCGTTACTCCACTTCAAATCTAGATCCATGCTACAGTCTTCCATTTATCAGGCATAAATACTTTCAGAATCAACTATAGAAATACTTATTTGTATTATATTGCTTGATATCAGAAATACTTCATGATACACAGATGTTATTAAAGGTAAACTTGTTAAATTTGCTTGTTTCAGGCCGTGTTACTGCCACAAATGACCTGATGTTTTGAGTATATTTCCCACCAAGTTTTCCCAACATCATATTGCATAGGTAAATAAAAATAATATTTGTGCAAGCTACTAGAACTCAATTTTCAGTGTAAGTGTTTGCTGAATGCAGCTATCATTCATTAGCATAAATTGTCATCAGCAATTGTGATGTGTGATGGAAAACTTCTGATAAGTTGCTATGAACAGAGTATGATTGTAAAGCATATCCCTTAGAAGTACTTAATTCCATATTCTTGTTCATGATACATTAAATGAAATTTAAAGTTGGGATTACCAGAGTGATCAGTTTGTATCCTGTATGAGCAACTTCGGTGCTAGTGTTTTTATGAATCACTAGTGTGAGAAAGAACTGAATAACTTATTTTATCACACCTGCATTTAGATATAGGTTATGTACAGTGTGCCCTTGAGTTAAGTGGATCCTATGTACATTTTTTCCATTTATTTGGCCAACTCGAACATGACCCATTCACCATGTATGCAGTGCATGACCACAAATGTATATTTATATTGTCAGGAAATTTCAGCCAGATAGTAATAGAGATGGGTAGCTGTGTTAGTGGTAGTGATGGTAGTTTTAGCATTGATGATGATGAGAGTTTTGGTAGTAATGGTAGATGTAGAAGTGGTAGTGGTGGTAGCTGTGGTAGTGGTAGTGATGGTAGTGGTGCTAGTGATACTGATTGAAGCTGCTGTAGTGGTAATTGTGATAGTGATACCGATGGGTATTGCTGTAGCAATGGTTGTGTTTGCTGTTGTTGTTACGTAACTGTGATCAGTCTAGCCGAGTAGACCCATCAACCACTGATAAGCAACTGTTTCTGTGGGGCCGTCTTACAGGTTACAATTCATACACTGTGTAGGGATCTGGTTTCCCGCTTTGGTAGACATTGCCTCACCAGGTCAGACCAGGGTAGTTCCCATGGTGAGGTGCAGGGAAATATGAGGAGGTTTGACTCCTGGGTGGAGGCTGCAGCTGCTTCACTTAGGATGCACAGTGCCACCATATGTAGGCTCCTCATCAGCATCAGTATCAGTAGTAATGGTAGTAGTAGTGACAGTAACTGTAGTTGTAACAGTGATGGAAGTTGTTGTAGTGGTAGTGACTGCAGCTGCTACTAAAAGTATTTGTTGCTTTGTACTTTAAGATTACTATTTTATGTCTGTTTTACCTCTGCTGAGTAGGATGTCTTTAAAGAGCTTATCAGCAGGCAAGCTGGGGTTATTTTAGATGGATAGCTGAGGCAAGGCCAGAGATCTGGTTAACGTATTAGCTATATTAAAATGGGCTGCAGGGGTCCACTTGCAGTATGTAGTTTTCATGGATGCAGAGAGCATAATTAACTCATTAGCCACGTAAGTCAAGGGCCCACTGTACTGAGATGTTTGATACTACATTTCATATTCATTACCACTCTGGTCTTGTACATTACAAATTAAAGTATGTTCTGTATGTAGCTGTGCAGGTACCATAGTGTTACAGAACTGAGGGATGTACACCGTACAGTTATGCTGAAAGCAAAATGTACATGTTGGTTTGGTTGTTGCATTACTCATATTATCTGTTCTTTAATAATCCTGGTACATGGCACTTTGATGCACGATATCTTAATAATTCGTGTACCCCCTGGTTTACACTCCTCAGACTCTGTGAATCTGCTACCTTGAATACAGTTTTACTGTAACTGTTTATGTGGGAGTCATACTTACCAAACTTGCCTATGTATATATCTTACATAAATGTACAGATTTTGTTGAGAGCAAATGGATGTTTTTTCCCCCATCAAAATAGGTGGCAGGAATGAAGGATTATATGGTGAAGGCTAGATGAAGTTTGGTAATTCACTGAAATGTTAAAGACAGTATGGAAAGGATGCCATAAGAACATTTGAGGATGATGTTAAAATTCTCAAACAATAATCCAGCATCACAAAATTGTGGAATGGGTGGACTTTGTGAAGACAAGTGAAGAATACATGGAAATAGTGAAGTATACAACACTACTGCACACAGTATTGGTGTGTGAAATGTGTGAGTATAGAGTACTGTACTTGATTTCTTAATTGAAAGAGTGCATTATGCTGTGTATAAAGCATAAGAATAGAGGAGACACAATGACTTTATGTGTTTATGTGAAGCATTAGAATACAGTACATACTATTTACAAGTGTGTGACAGAGTGCAAAACAAGATCTGTGAAATGGAAAAGTACTCAGTGATGATTGTGTGGAGGTATACAAAACAAATGATGATGTATGTTTTAGCTGAGGGTACAAAATGGAGGGCTGTGTGGAAGGAAAGGATAACAAAACACTATGGGGGGGAGGGGGGGAGGTGCACAAGCAAAGGAGACAGTGGAAGTGTGTAAGAAAAGTGTTATTAACTTGTACTTCTGTTGACATAACATGAAATATGAGTGCATTATAACCCATGAGATGAGGACAAAAAAAAGTAGTTTTGTATACAGGATGAAACACAGAGCAGAACTGTACAAATTATCTGGGCAAGGAGTGGTGTACATCAGGTTCAGTACTATTCACAGAAGTTAGCATCAACACTTATAAGGGCAAAGTATTGGTATATCATTACTTTAACTTTTTACATCTCACTATCTTCCATATCTTTCATCTTGATTAATTATATCACTAAATAAATTTCTTACATCACTCATCTTCCATATCTTTACTCTTTGTGAAACTGATTGAACCTTGGGTGAGGTTATGGAGAAACCACTTATTATGATCCAGTTTACTAGTTATGCTTTCATGGATAGCAAGGATTAGAATAATGCTGACAACAACTTTACTGAAGCTGCATAATTGTAAGTGCAATCAGCATAAGTGTGAAGTAAATGTGAATTTGTTGCATCTTGGTGGAGTTGGAAATGTAAGTGGAACAGACATTGAGAGGTGAGATAAAAATTTACACCACACAGTGCATTATAAAAAGAGAGAATTGATGTTTACTGTAACAGTCCCACCAAGCTCAACCTAATGATAAAGAGATAGGGAAGGAGATAGGTGTAGCTAAGTGGCTCAAACTCTGTTTTGAAGTATAGTATCATAAAGTATCAAGGTGATTTCAAACTCTAGTTGTGATATGCTATATTGCTGACAAGATTTCATCCTTCAGTACAAATATTTACTGTGATTTTTATTCTTCTTGAAATGTGTTGTATACAGTAATAAACATTAACAAGATATATCCAACATACGATAAGACCTCTTTTGCTTTGACCCAGAACATCAGAAATTGTTCTGTATGTTGAGATTTGGGATTTGCTGTGGCCTACGATAGACTTCACGTTTGCTGGTACTGACTAGCATTTACTTCCGTATACTGCCATGTAATTGAGAAAAGCAGATCCTCAGTGTAATGGACTAACTGGGGGGAAGCCTGATATGATAAAGTCGATAGTCCTTTACATTCGATGGTCCACCTCCGTGAAGTGGGATTTCAAGCACATGTCTGAATATATGAGTAAAATAGCATATTCTAGTACTAAAAATTACAGCTTTACCTATTTACACTAACTTGGCCCATAATTTCACATCCTTGTCTTGGCACTTCTTCATGACTAATACAGTAGTACTATAGTCTGCTATTACAATTCAGCAGTCATGATGGGGAGAGGGTGGTTTCAGGCCAGGTTGGATTGAAAAGGGTAGGAAACTGTTGTACCTGTATAGATGGATGTACACTACTTACACTGCCACTCTTCTTGTATGCAGTACACTGAGTAAACTTTCACTCATTGTCACTATTGGCAACAATGGTTTCTGGTGGCTCTGGCATCACATCTTGTATAGAGAGTCCTGAGGTGCTGGAGGTTGGGTCCTGGAGGCTGTACTGCTGGATCCTGAGGCTATGTGGAGGCTGGGTTAGGACACTGATGCTACTGGCACAGTAGAGGTCTCTGACTCTGTATGGAGCCTTGTAGCAGCAGGAGAGGCACAGGCTTGAAAAACTGGGAGATTTTAGCCTAGATCTTCCTTAGCTGATGTAGTTGCATTAATTCCAGCCTGATAAGCCACATGACCTCATAAAATTGGGCCAGAGATTCTCCAACTTCATCTGTGATGGTCAGGATTGTGTCTGCAGCATCAATGCCTGCACTTAGAGACGGTCCAGGTGCCTCCTTCTCCTCCTCATTGTCTTTTTCCCTTGCCAGTGTCATGTCTTGTTGTTGTTCAGCAACAATCACCTTTTACATCTGGTGATGGTAACCAGGCACACCAGCATCCTCATTCAACCACTCTTGTAGCTTCTCTTTAGCAAGTTCCCTGCTTTGCAGCCACCAGCATTTCTGCCATCCTCGGTGGCTCAAATCCCTCAAAATCATGCAGTGGTGCTGGAGTCTTGGGGTTATGAGGAGTCTGCGTCACTCGTTCTTGAGTGTGGCAAATGGCACCTTTTTCTATGGTTTTTTGGCATCCTTTATGGTGTATTTCTTGAAATTGTGCTGTTTTTTTTTTTTTTCCCCCTTGTATCCTCATAGTTAACCTGGTCCATCCTATCGTCAGTCACAACAAGGCATTGTTGTAGGCAGAGATTCTTCAGTGCCTCTTGGCACTCTCTGTAACTGCCTAGTCTGTGGACTGGAGAAGGGCAGTGGTACTGGGTGGCAGGAACAAGGCCTTCAATCATCCATCCTTGCTGCAGAGTTTGCCTGAGGAAGGATGGGCTGGTGTGTTGTCAAACAGCAGCACTGCCTTCATGTCATCAGGACTGATGCCATATCATTTTTGGTGCTGCCTCACGGAAGGGTCGAAACTGTGGTAGAATGTCATGAATGATATCTTGGATAAACTAGGTAGACTTGTTGTTACCATGGTACTCCAGAGGAAGCTTGGCCTTTGTGCCCTTAAGTGACCTGGGTCGTTTGCTTTTACCTATTATGACTTGCTGTATGTGATGAGGGCCATCAGTTTTGACAGAAGCCAAAATGAAGAGATGCTCCTTCAATGTTTTATGCCCAGAAGTGCTGCCAATATCCCTTGAAGCCTGGGTATTTTTGGGAAAAGCGTGCAAGAAGAGCTCAGTCTCAATTGCACTGTAGATTTGAAACTCATGCAGGCCCTCCTTCTCCATCTGCTTCCAAAGATGCTGGATGAACAACTCCGACATCAGTGCTTAGCATCTCTCTGGTTATTGCCTTGTTAACAATGCCATGGCACCTCCTGAACCTCCACAGCCAGCCATCACTTGCTGAGTGTCAGACGTCCAGGCCTCATACGTGAACACCCTCAGCTTGCCCCTACATATACCACTTATATACCAATGCACTGAGTTTCTTGTTGGGCAGCCTCCTGCTCCTGAAGACATCCTTCTCCTTCCTCCTGCCTTCCTTTTTTTCGTTACCTGCTTTGTTTTGTCTTTAAACTTCAGGGTGTCGCGAAGGACCAACCTCTTAAGGCCATACTTGCACATGAGGTCTTCCCTGCTCATGTCTTTCTCATGCACCTTGATCAATTACATCTACTCCATAATGGTCATAATCCCCCGCTTTGCTTTTTCAGAAGAGAAGGTGCTAGGAGATTCCTTATGAGAAGCCATTTTTCATAATCACAGTGAGAAAACACTTGGCACACTGGAGAGACACGAGACACACATGGGGTGATGTTACCATAACGAAAGACGCAGCAGGACTGAGGCCGCAAACATGCGGTACAGTATGTCCACAGACTCCAGTCCCGTCCATGCCTACTGGAAGTAGCCCCCAAATAACCCAACTTTCCACTGCCTCCTGCCCACATCTCTCCAATCTAGCCTAAGTGGGTGGGAAAAACTGCTGCCAGCATTGGTAGTGGCGTTCTGAGTCACCCCGCACACGGAAGTAATCTTAAAGTGCTGTGTAATGCGCCCCCTATAACAGATAGTATGTTAAAGCCGAAAAAGTGTCCTGTGGGCTCAGAGGCATGATGTGTCCCATTTAACAGATATTATTTGGTATGTTCAATGGTTTATCTGGGGCTTCCGTGTGTCTGTTAAATCAGGTCTGTCACCATTAGAGTGAGGGTCTACTGTATATTAAGAACATAGCACTGCTTTCTGTCTCGCAGTAGTATGACTTCTTGTACACATATGGAATTTGCAAGGAGAAAGTATTGACAGGGGACTGAACTGACTGGATCAAGTACATACAAAAAAGCATATGAGGGGTTTGATATCCTTTTCTTAATTTGACAGTCAATGGACTGACTCTGTCTGGTAGCTATATTGTGTGTGAAGTGCACCTATAAAGCATATTAAAGATACTGGTACAGTTTCTGCACTGATAGTTAAGTCTGTGAGATGGAGCCAGGATTCCAAGGAGTTGAATGTTGTACGGATGTTTGTATGCCCAATTTCACCAGGCTTGCCACTGATAGTTCTCGCATTTTACAGCTTTTCTTTTCTTGTTTCTGGATCATACTTCACACCATCTTTAAGTAGGAAAGAGGGTCAGGGTAGTAATACTGATGATAAACTTTACCATGTTTTCATCTGCAAGCCTCTTTCAGTGATTCTTAAATGTTAGTTTAATTCTGAATCCACTGAATGAGCCAGAGCAAAAAAATTATGGTGACAAGGAAAAGACTTGTAACTTACAGTACCACAGTTTAAATGTTAAATATCAGCATTACACTGCAGTCAGCTCACTTACAACACTCTTCTACAAAACTGATTGCCTATAATGCAGTATGGCCTTGGTTAGGTCCTAAATGTTACCACTACATGGCTATACTGTATTCACCACAATGTGGGATATGGGCCCAAACATAGCCAAATATGGCATTATCTGTCACTTAGCGGAGGTATTTGCCACAGCACATGGACCACACAATTCCTCAAAGCCTCACTGGTATGGGGTGATGGTGTAGTGTGGGTGATTAAGTGGAGTGATGGTGTAGTACGGTGTGGGCGATGGTGTTGGGCTGCGGTGTGGGTGATGTTGTAGGGTTATGGTGTGGGGTTATGGTGTGAGTGATGGTGTGTGGTTATGGTGTGAGTGATGGTGTGGGGTTATGGTGTGGGTGATGGTGTGTGTGGTGACAGTCTAGGTGATGGTGTGGTATGGGTGATGGTGTGGGGTGATGGTGTGAGTGATGGTGTGAGTGATGATGTGGGTTGATGATGTGGATGATGGTGTGGGGTGATGGTTTGGGTGATGGTGTGCTGTGATGATGTGGGTGATGGTGTGGGGTGATGGTATGGGTGGTGGTGTGGGGTGATGGTATGGGTGGTGGTGTGGGTGATGGTGTGGGTAATGGTGTGGGGTGATGGTATGGGTGGTGGTGTGGGGTGATGGTATGGGTGGTGGTGTGGGTGATGGTGTGGGTAATGGTGTGGGGTGATGGTATGGGTGGTGGTGTGGGGTGATGGTATGGGTGGTGGTGTGGGTGATGGTGTGGGTAATGGTGTGGGGTGATGGTATGGGTGGTGGTGTGGGGTGATGGTATGGGTGGTGGTGTGGGTGATGGTGTGGGTAATGGTGTGGGGTGATGGTATGGGTGGTGGTGTGGGGTGATGGTATGGGTGGTGGTGTGGGTGATGGTGTGGGTAATGGTGTGGGGTGATGGTATGGGTGGTGGTGTGGGGTGATGGTATGGGTGGTGGTGTGGGTGATGGTGTGGGTAATGGTGTGGGGTGATGGTATGGGTGGTGGTGTGGGGTGATGGTATGGGTGGTGGTGTGGGTGATGGTGTGGGTAATGGTGTGGGGTGATGGTATGGGTGGTGGTGTGGGGTGATGGTATGGGTGGTGGTGTGGGTGATGGTGTGGGTAATGGTGTGGGGTGATGGTATGGGTGGTGGTGTGGGGTGATGGTATGGGTGGTGGTGTGGGTGATGGTGTGGGTAATGGTGTGGGGTGATGGTATGGGTGGTGGTGTGGGGTGATGGTATGGGTGGTGGTGTGGGTGATGGTGTGGGTAATGGTGTGGGGTGATGGTATGGGTGGTGGTGTGGGGTGATGGTATGGGTGGTGGTGTGGGTGATGGTGTGGGTAATGGTGTGGGGTGATGGTATGGGTGGTGGTGTGGGGTGATGGTATGGGTGGTGGTGTGGGTGATGGTGTGGGTAATGGTGTGGGGTGATGGTATGGGTGGTGGTGTGGGGTGATGGTATGGGTGGTGGTGTGGGTGATGGTGTGGGTAATGGTGTGGGGTGATGGTATGGGTGGTGGTGTGGGGTGATGGTATGGGTGGTGGTGTGGGTGATGGTGTGGGTAATGGTGTGGGGTGATGGTATGGGTGGTGGTGTGGGGTGATGGTATGGGTGGTGGTGTGGGTGATGGTGTGGGTAATGGTGTGGGGTGATGGTATGGGTGGTGGTGTGGGGTGATGGTATGGGTGGTGGTGTGGGTGATGGTGTGGGTAATGGTGTGGGGTGATGGTATGGGTGGTGGTGTGGGGTGATGGTATGGGTGGTGGTGTGGGTGATGGTGTGGGTAATGGTGTGGGGTGATGATGGGGGTGATGGTGTGGGGTGATGATATCAGGTGATGGTATGGTCTACATTCAACCCTCAGGTTAGTTACAGTGCAGTGTGTTTTTAATGGAGTTCATCATTGTGGTACAATCACTGTCAGTCTGAGGTGGTTAGGGTAGCTCTTAGGAATGCTGACCATAAGCTATTTTTCCCATAGGCTCTGGACAGTAAACCCTAAATTATCCTGCATATTGCAGTCTAAGGGGTGCCAGAAGGTGATATACTGACAGATAATGAAGTAATACCCTCCAAAACCCTCTCAAAGAGGGTCTAGCCCCCTATAAAACCCTATACCTGTACAGTACTATATAATTGTTTAAACATAGAAAAACACCCTTAAATACTGTAATAAGCATGATAAAATGTCACTGTATTGTGCAGGGGGGTCCCAATGTTACAAATAGTTATGTTTATATTAACCTGCTTATCGAGTGAATGCACATATAACTGAGTACTGTATATATCCTATGGCAAAAAGGGTGTTGGGTGTTGGAAAACTACCAACTTATAATTATAATGCTATGTAAAGCATTTTCAACAAGAATAAAGGTTAGTTACATCTAAAACACACATACAGTAGGCCCCCCATGCTTACCTGATATGTGTTCATACAGTCGCCAGTTTACTTAGCCATCCAACTAGGGGCATAATGCAAATGAGTTCTGTGGACTTAAAGCTTTGTTTTTGCATTATAAAAACTCACATTGACAGACCACATTATCTATTTCTCATCTCTCCCCTTCTTAATTTTTCTTCCACTTTCCCACTTCCTCCTTTCTCCTTTCCTTTTTCTTTCATTTCCTTCTCCTCCTGTTACTATTATCTGTCTCTCCTATTCATTTTTGAGTCAAATCCAAAGGTTATAAAAGAGAAAAAAGTAAATACGATGGGAAAATAATACAAGCTGCATCCCCCCCTCCCCATCACACCACTTATCAGTGTAGATAGGAAAATAATACAAGCTGCATCCCCCCCTCCCCATCACATCACTTATCAGTGGCTAAGGTGATATTTACATAGGCCTACGCAGGCAGATCTGAGCCTTGTGCACCTGACGGAAGAAATGAAGTAGTTTCTCTTTCTTTCTCTCTCTCTCAATCCAGTAATGGAGGTGCAAATGGAATGAAATTTCATGGTAAATATGTGCCCACTGTGATTTTCTTTGAAGAATAAGGCTGATGATGATGATGATAGGAGAATCCCTGCATGCTGATCCCATGTATAAATACTGTACAGTGTTTCTTTTTTTGCAGTATTGAAAAATACATGGACTGAGCTCAGGAAGATATGTTCGTTTGTATGCTTCAGTAATAGTAATGCATTGATCCTCAAAACACACAGTAAACTCTCAATTCTCCGTTGTCACAGTATCCGGCCCAAAGCAATATCTGGTGCTGCTGGCTAGGCTCTCGCAATATCTGTTGCCAAAATGGGATGTAACTGGCAGTTCTACGCAATATCTGACATTGCAGTGTATCAACCAGCTCATTAATAGTAGCCACCTGGTGCTGTATTACTGTACTGTATCATTGTACTTTATTGTATTTTATTTTTAATTTTTATCCTTACTCATGGGAGAGCTTTTAGGATAAAGAGTTGAGATGGATAGTAACGCAATATCTGGCTTGATGCCGAATATTGAGCCGATTGGGGTACTATGCAATATCCAGCACTTCACTTTATTCGGTGTAAGGCTTGGCTGAATTATGCTTGATAATTTTGAGTTTACTGTAGTTGGATATACAGTGTTAGCACTGACACAAGGTAAAAAAAAGTAAAAGTAATCATGTGCAATATGTCTGAAACATATTCTCTTTGCATGTCTGATTCCGTTCATATGGTAACAAGAATGAAATGCAGTCATCAATTGTGAGCCAGAATTCTGAGTTACAAGTAAAGTTGCCAGGAAATTGTGTTTGCATGCCGAGATGAATGGGATGGATTTAGAGTTTTGGCTCAGGGAATCTTATTAAATTCAGCCATTGGCTGTAATGGATAATGATGTATGCCAGGTAGTGCACTGACATATAATTGGGGTTACATGCTGATGGATAATTGAGAGTTTACTTCTCCCATAACAGATTTTCATGATGCTATTCCTGATACTGAAAATTACGGTAACTGCATTACAGGTGAGGTGACCGTATATGGACTGCAGATAAAGTAACTGTTTTCTGGTGGTAATGATCACAATGATTGCCCTATGTATGTCATAATTACCAGCTTCAAACAGTTCCTGTCAATTTAATGAAATTTGTGTAGGTAAAGTTTGGTAAAGCTATGTTGGCTAAAGTATTCTTTAAAGTAGAAGAGAAAAATGACTTGCAAGACATGCTTTATCTTCACATAGAAGCAGGATGCTTCCCAGTTAAAATGGTAATTTCAGGCTACAACAAGTGGAGGTGTGCTAGGTGGTGGCGACCATCATCCACTTACTTGATGTTGTGCTGCTTACTTCTTCCTTCACCTTTATCATTCTTTTTTGGTGTATGCCCTCCTCTCTTCCTACTTCTCCCATCTTTCCAGTCACGTTTTATAACTCTTCTTTCCTTGTCAGGTGGTATTACATTAAGTGACAAGCCTGATGGATACCTGTAAGCCAGGAATCCATTTACAGTGCTGGGTGGTAACCATATAACCAACCCATACGTGTTCCTTATGTGGCAACAAGTGGGTTGGTGGAGGGTTGGGGTCCCTCCTCATAAAACAACCAACTCAAAGTCAAACAGCCATCCCTTTTGGGATTATGGCATCTGGCGATAGAAAGATAGACAGATAGATAGATAAACAAGGTTTGTGATATCCCCATAATATCTGTCAGCATTTTCAAGCAAAACAGAACTAGGCACAGGTAAACAAGTAGTGAACTGTACTGTAAACAGGATTTGATAAGCTGTTATTTACTTTATTTTTCAACTTACAATTATATATACAGTACACCCCAATATAACAGACTAATTGGTACCAGACTCTTGATGTTAAAGCAGAACAACATACTGTTCAGTAATTTCTTAGGTGTCGTGGCTTTTACTGAACAAAAATTGTAAAATATAGAGTGATGTTTGGCTGTACAGTTGTACACAATAACATACAGCTGGTTCTAAATGATTCTTTTTCTTAATAAATACTCCATTTTTGGCTCCTCTTCTGATGCTAGTCACCCAGAGACTGATGCAGTGTTCTGCGGGATGCAGCGGAGTACGGATGTGTGTGTGCGCGTTCCCCTAGCTGTGATATACAGGAAAAGAGCTATGCTCGTGGGGTCCTGTCTCTGCGTCTCAACCAGTCAAACTTTGCTTTAAACTCATTTGAGATTTTGGACTGGACAATCTCTTTGTCCAGGGCACATCACAGGGCAATGTATCTGCATGGAAAACTATATTTCTTGATATCCTTCAAGCAACTTATCTTTTTCAATTTTTTTTTCTGTGCCCTCTTGTTGCTCCCTCATCCCATACAAACAGATCTTCCGTCAATATTACCTGTTCCGATCATGGCCCTGAACACTGCAATCATGTCACCCCCCGTCTCTCTTCTTTCCTCTAAGGAAGGCAGACCCAGCTTTTCTAGTCTTTCCTTGTACGATAGATCTACCAGGCTAGGGACCATCTTGGTTGCTGCTCTTTGTATTCTCTCTATCTTGTTTATATCTTTCTTTTTATGTGGGAATCACACCACTGCTGCATATTCAAACCTGGGGCAGATCAAAGCCGCTATCAAAATTTTCATCATCTCTTCATCCGTGTATTGAAATGCTACTCCTATATTTGTCAGAAGCTTACATATCTCTCTGACAATCTTGTTAATGTGTTTTTCGGGTGACAAATTATCCTGGACAAACACTCCCAGGTCTTTCTCTTCTCCCGCTTTTGTGATTGGTTCCTTTCCCATTGAGCAGCTCAGTGATGGCCTCTTTGTACTTTTACCCATTTCCAATATTTTGCATTTTTTTGCATTGAATTTCATTTCTTACACCTGGCTCAACTTTTTTTTTTTCTTCTTTATATGTGTCCGACTCTGGACATAGGCTTCACAGCCTGCTTCCAAGGCCCAGTAGTCCTCCTGCATACCATACACCTCTACATGTCACCACTTTGGCACTAACACCCACCATCCATATTGAATACATGCTAGGGCTGTCTCATACACGACCGGTGCATTGGTATCAGTGGGGGTATTTTTACGACTTGTCGGCGGGTCATGTGGTAGATCAGTAAAGTCTGATTTTATGAAATTCAAATCCTTAAACTGTTCCCTGCCGCAGCGAGGATTTGAACCTGGGTCCGTTAGGACTGCAGGCCACCTCTCTACCGACTGAGCCACCGCCTCCCCCATAATAAGGTCTTGTGATCTGCCTGCAAATCGAACCCAGAACCTCTTGCTATTTGTCCTGCAACCGATCTTACCATCCTCTGTCTGTTCATACATACTTGTAAATCCTGTCCAGATCTTCCTGCAGCATTTTACAACCATCTTCAGCTTCTTCTCTTCTCGTGATCTTTGCATCATCTGCAAAGAGACTTGCATAACTGTTCATTTCATTCAGCATATCGTTTACGGAAATCAGGAATATTACGGGTGCCAGCACAGAGCCCTGCAGAACTCCACTTGTTACTTCTCTTCACCACGACACCTGTCCGTCATTACTGTTCTCATCTGTCAGTCTCTCATGAAGTCCATCATTCACTCCAGGAAGTTCCCCTTCAGTCCTCCTACGTGCCCCAGTTTCCACATTAGTCACTTAAGGGGTACCTTGTCAAAGGCTTTCTCCAGATCTAAGTACAGTATACACAATTAACCCGTGGACTGTGCAATTATCTTTTTTCATTCCACGTCGTGGTATGCAAAAAATGAAAAAAAAAATTTTTTGTTTATTATAAACTTGAAGATAAACATCCAGGGCATCATCTGGTGAAAAAAAAAAAACTATCTCTCTCCATTTTTGCATAGCGCCATGCGTAAGTTTGCGTAGGGGTGGAGTAGGTAGTAGTGATGCATGGCCACTGGAAGGTTAGCACAGCCTGAGCTGTGGCTGGCAATGCGACTTTTCCCAGCCTGAGCTGTGGCTGGCGGCTGGCAATGCATTGTTTCCCAGCCTGAGCTGTGGCTCTCAATCCACAGGTTAGCCCAACTATCTCCTGTAGCACATCAAATGCCTTTGAGTAGAAGAACAACAAGTAAAAAGCACACAACCTTCCATTTCTGAATTCAAACTGACTTTCTGCCAAAACATCCACCTCCTCCAGATATATTATCCACCTGTCTTTCAAGATTCTCTTGCATATTTTTTCAACCATGCCAGTCACGGACACTGGTCTATAATTCAAGGGCTCTTCCTTATTTGCTCCTCTGTAAATAAGTATCATATTGGCCCTCTTCCATTCCCGAGGCACTTTCCCTTCTTCCAGAGAAAACACAATTAAACCATGAATAATATCTGCCAGTTGTTCTCTGCTTTCCTTTAGTATCCAGTTAGAGATCCCATCAGGCCCTGGGCTTTCCTTACATGTTGAGTTTCCAGTGATTTATGCACTTCCTGCACTTCCACTTTTATATCTTTTAACACTACATTTCTTGTCGCTCCTTACCCCTCCACAAAATCACTTTCCTTATTGAAAACCGATGGCAAACTTTTGTTCACTATTTTAGCTACCATTACCGCATCTTTATAGACCTTTCCTTCTACCTTCAGCCTATTGATACCTTCCTTGTGTTTCAATTTGCCGTTGACAAACCTATAAAGCAATTTAGGTTTTTCCTTACTTTTGTCAATTATACCACTTTCAAAGTTTCTTTCTTCCTCTCTACATATTCTTGTATATTCATTTCGAGTTCTTTTGTATTCTTCCTTTGTTCTATTGTTGCCTCTCTTTCTCCAATTGTTCCATGCCACATCCCTTTCTCTTTTTGCTGTCATACACCTGTTGAACCAATCCTTTTTTCCAGTTTTCTCTTCCACTTACCCTTGGCACGTATTTTTCCACACCCAATTTCTGTGTGTGTGTGTCTGTGTGTATTTACCTATTTGTAGTATACAGGAATTGAGCTAAGCTTGTGTTGTCCTGTTTCCATATCTACATTTATCTAATCTAGTTTTAAATACATGAATGTTTTTCACTTGCACCACCTCTTCGTCTGTCACTCCAAATACTTATGCTTCTGTTTGGGAAGACTGAACCTTTTGAGATCATTAAGATCATCTACTTTTCCTCAACTTGAAGCCATGACCTCTTGTTCTACCATCATCCAACACAAAAAGGTCCCCTATATCCACCCTTTCCAATTCTCTTACATTTCTAAATATCGTGATCAAGACACCCCATTCCCCTCTCTCATGCAGTGTTGGTAACTTCAGTTTTTCCAATCTCTCCTCGTAGGTGAGTTCCCTTTAAACATGGTATCATCCTCGTTGCCATCCGCTGAACACTCTCTAGTTTATCAATATGCTTCTTCAAATGAGGTCACCATACCTCAGCTGCATACGCTAGTCTTGGTCTTATCATGGTCTCTATCAACTCCCTCAACATTTCCTCATCCATACAATTAAAAGCCACTCTCATGTTAGTCAGTAATCTATAAGTTCCTCCAATGATTTTGTTTATATGCTTTTCTGGTGACAAGTCATCCTGAATAATCACTCCCAAGTCTTTCTCATCCTTTCTTTTACTAATTATCTCATTGCCCATTTTATATGTCCAGTGCGGTCTTTTTTCACTCATTCCCATTTCTAATACATGACACTTCATGGCATTAAAATCCATTTTCCAAGTCTGGCTCCAGCTGTGGAGTTTGTTCAAGTCCTCTTGCAGTTTTTCACAACTATCAGTACATTTAATATGTTTCATGATTTTAGCATCATCTGCAAACATACTCATATAACTATTCAGACCCTCTGACAAATAATTTACATATATCAGAGACATTATCGGGGCCAAGACAGAGCCCTGGGGTACTCCACTAGTCACATTTCTCCATTGTGAAACCTTGTCTCTTATAACTGTTCTCATCTGCCTTCCTATCAAATAATCTCCCATCCACTTTAATAGTTTCCCATGCACCCCTCCAAGGGTCTTCAACTTCCACAGTAGTCTCCCATAGGGCACCCTGTCAAATGCTTTCTTGAGATCCAGATAGACACAGTCTGCCCATCCCTCTCTCTCTTGTATGACATCTATTACCCTACTGTGGAAACTTAATAGGTTAGTAACACATGATCTTCTTTCCCTAAAACCAAACTGTCTTGGTGTTATCACTACATTTTCTTCTAAATTCTTTATCCATCTTTTTTAAATAATTTTCTCAGAGATTTTACAAACAGTACTAGTAGGTGACATAGGTCTGTAACGGAGTGGATCCTCCATATCTCCTCCCTTGACGTTTGGGGCAGTACTTGCCCTTTTCCAATCTTTAGGTAACTGTGTGTGTGTGTGTGTGTGTGTGTGTGTGTGTGTGTGTGTGTGTGTATTTACCTAATTGTGATAAACAGGAAATGAGCTACGCTTGTGGGGTCCCGTCTCTTTTTCTTAGTAAGTCAGATTTTGCTTTAGACTTGTTTAAGTTTTTAGACTGGACGATCTCTTTGTCCAGTCTGTTCCACAGGTCTGTTCATCTATATGGAAAACTATATTTCTTGATGTTCTTCAAGCAGCGTGGCTTCTTCAGTTTCAGTCTGTGTCCTCTTGTTGCTCTCTTATCCCATACAAACAGATCTTCTTTATCAATTTTATCTACTCCCATTATGGTCCTGAACACTGCAATCATGTCACCTCTCTCTCTCCTTTCCTCTAAGGAAGGCAAATCCAGCCTTTCTAGCCTCTCACTGTATGACAGATCTGCCAGACTGGGGACCATCTTAGTTGCTGTTCTTTGTATTCTCTCAATCTTATTTATATCTTTCTTTTTGTGTGGGGACCACACTACTGCTGCATATTCTAACCTGGGGTGGATCATGGCCACTATCAATTTTTTCATCATCTCTTCATTCATGTAATGAAATGCTACTCTTATGTTGGTCAAGAGTTTATATGTCTCTCTAACTATCTTGGTAATGTGTTTTTCAGGAATGCAGTGTGTGTGTGTGTGTGTAGGGATGCAACTCTGGTCAGTGTTTCCCGGGCGTCCATTCTTTTACTGAATAAAATTCGTTAAATGAACGTAATGTTCAGCCGGCCAAGGTGGTTATCAAAACCGAAATTTGTTAAAAGAGTGTTCGGTGTATCACGGATTTACTGTCTATACAGTAATCCCTTTACTTTCCGGATGACCACTATCCGGTTGCACCACTGTTTGGACATCGTAGGCTGATGGCCGAAACCCAAAAATGCCAAAAAGTTGCAAAAAAAACGAAAAAAATCCGATTTTTTGTCAACCCGTAAGTTTGAATTTGATGTGCGGCGCCCAACAGCTGTGTTTACATTCCATTCTCACAGTCGTCTCCCCCTCCCACCACTCCGACAGTTTTCTCTGAACTGCTGTGAGTTTTTGTTAATCAATCATAATTCACAGTGCTAAAGATTAAGTGGAGTTCAACAATGGATTATTGTACATGCTTCAAGAGCATTTTCACCACTCTCAGAGCTTTAGAGGTGGAGTAAACAGCCACCATGGACATGTAAGTACAGTACACTGTCAACTGCCAAATATTTTCCATAATCACTTCTAAATCCTCATTCTCTGGATACATTTTATTTCATGCTTTGTGTCCCATATTTGAGTGCATAGGCTGTGAGAAAGGTGATTTTCTGTGATTACCATGTCTCTTACATACGTTCACTGTCTAGTCAACTGGTGAACATCTCTGGCATTCTCACCTGTAAACCATCATTTTCTGGTAACAATTTATTTATTTCATGCTTTGTATCCCATATTTTGGTGCATAAGATGTGAGAAGGGTGATTTTTTTAGTGACTGCCATGTCTCTTACATACGTTCACTATCAGGTCAACTGGTGAAATCTCTGGTATTCTCACCTGTGAGCCATCATTTTCTGGTAACAATTTATTTACTTCATGCTTTGTATCCCATATTTTAGTGCATAAGATGTGAGAAAGGGTAATTTTTTTAGTGACTGCCATGTCTCTTACATACGTTCACTATTTAGTCAACTGGTGAACATCTCTGGCATTCTCACCTGTAAACCATCATTTTCTGGTAACAATTTACATATTTCATGCTTTGTATCTCATATTTTAGTGCATAAGATGTGAGAAAGGGTGATTTTCTTAGTGACTGCCATGTCTCTTACGTTCACTATCTAGTCAACTGGTGAACATCTTTGGCATTCTCACCTGTAAACCATCATTTTCTGGTAACAGATTATTTATTTCATGCTTTATATCCCATATTTTAGTGCATAAGATGTGAGAAAGGGTGATTTTCTTAGTGACTGCCATGTCTCTTACATACGTTCACTATCTAGTCAACTGGTGAACACCTCTGCCTAACTTACCTCAAAATCATCATTTTTGGTTAAAATTCAATTAATTCATGCTTTGTGTCCATTAATTATGCGAATGGGGTCTTAAATAAATGCTATGCATGTCCGGTAGCGAGGTAGGTAGGTGGTTTACTGATTTAGGTTAGGTTAGGTTAGGGTCAGGAATGACTGGTGCTGGAGCTTCAGGGCCACTATTCGGACAAGACCACTTTCCGGTCATGCCTTTGGCTCTAAAACAACGGATAGGGGAGGGATTACTGTATTTTGTACAGAACTCATTATGTGTACAAAAGGTTCAGTATCTTTGCCTTGTCAAGCATTATGTGTGAACACTATTATTTTTGCTGCTTACATCCGGAGAAACTGCAGCCTAAAACAATAAAATCCTTCTACATTAAAGTTACATAGCACATGCATTAAAAGTATTTCTAGGCTGAACCTACTACCAGAATTAAATATCTGTAGAATATTACAAGCTCTGTAATATCACTTAGCCTTAATTCATTCTTTGGGTAGATGGAGATTACAGAAAGCTTTAGCTTTGAACATTATTCTTTGGGAGTTAGCTGGCATTCCTAAAAATTCTGTTTCATAGAGGATATTGCTGCTGGTTAAAATCTATCTATCTATCTATTGCCAGACGCCTCAATCCCGAACGGGGTGGCCACAAACAAATCGCCTCCATGTCACTCTGTCCTCTGCCATTTCACTACCACGCTCCCAACTCACACCCCCCTCTCTCATATACCTCTCCACTCCATCCCTCCATCTCATCCTCGGCCTCACCCTCCCTCTCGCCCCCTCCACCTCACTCACATACACTCTCCTCGTCAATCTTTCACTCTCCATCCTCTCCACATGCCCAAACCACCTTAACGTGTTTCTCCTAACGCTTCCCATCACGTCCTCAACCACACCACAACGCTCCTTCACTTCCTCATTTGTTAGTCTGTCTCTCCATGTGACTCCACATGCTCCTCTCAAATAACTCATTTCCACTGCTCTCACTCTTGACTTCTGTCCTTCCAACAGGGTCCAAGCTTCACTTCCATATGTCAGAGTTGGTATCACAATACTGTCATGTAACAACTTTTTCACTTCCATGCTCACCTCCCTGTTTCTTATCACTGCTTTCAACGAACCAGCAACCTTCCTTCCCTGCTGTACCCTTTCGAGCACTTCACCCTCCAGACTACCATCCTTACTCATCACACTGCCCAAGTACTTAAATTCACTCACATTCTCCAT
>JAGKTI010000154.1:150555-175254 GCA_018397915.1 Birgus latro
CACCAACCCCCTCCCAGCACAAATGTCCACTAAAGCACTGCCATTCTCATCCATCTCTGCAGGCACACCCCACTCACCAACCACTCCATCCACCTTCTCATTCCCTACTTTTCCATTCATATCTCCAATCAGAAACACTCTCTCATTCCTTTCAAACTTTTCCAAGCAGGCTTCCACATTTGTCCAAAACTCTTCTCTCACTCTACTTACACGATCTTGCGTTGGCGCATACACGCACACAATTGCCCACATTTGTAGTCCAACTTTCACTCTTACCCACACAATCCTTGACCCAACTGATCCATACTCTCTTACATTCTCCTTCCACCTGTTGCTCACAACAATACACACTCCCTCTTTCGCCCTCTCATTCTCACCCACTCCCGCGCATATACCCCATCCATATTCCCATTCTCTCACACTCTCACCTCGCCATTTAGTTTCAGTTATTCCACATATATCCACTTTCGCACTCTCAAGCACCTGTACAATCTCTCTCTCTTTCACCTCATCATTCATACCCCTTACGTTCCAGGTCGCAATCTTTACATCGTCCTTTGTCCGTTCCTTTTTCGTCAACTTTTGGTCAGTCCTGGTCCGAGGCTTCCTGTTTGTATTTTTAGTTAGTTGTTTTTACGGGATGAGGCACTAACCCACCACCAAGTATTTAATCTCCCACCTTGAACTCATACCTTGGTCTCATATCACTGATTTCCATTTCCAATACTGTACATGACATTTATTAGTAATGAATTCCAATTTCCACATTTGACTTGACTTGTAGAGTTTATCTAGATATTTTTGCAACTCCTTACAACATTTTACTGCTTTAATATGTTTCATAATTTTTGCATCATCAGCAAATAAACTCATATAAGTACTCAACCCTTCAGGCATGTCATTTATATAAACCTGAGATACGATACCCCTAGATGCTATACCCTGGCATGGTGATGGGGGTAGAAATACCACCCTAACCCACCGAATGATGGCCAGACCCAGGTATAACAATGGGTTTTGTTTTTTAAAACTGATTTTGTTGATATTTAAGACTTAAATTTTGTGTTTAGGTTGATTTATAAACTGCTTTTAGATTTAGAATAATGTGTTTTACTCATAGGTGGGATGAACATTGTCATTTTGGGGTAGTTTACTATGTTTGATATTTTCCAGACTTATTTTTGATGATTTTATATTTTATATTTGAATTTAGGTGAGTATAAACTGCTTTTAGGCTTAATGGCTTAATTCAGCTTGTCTTAAAGCTATTTAGGAGTTTAGGTTAGCTAAAAAACTTGTTTTTGGACTCATTTGGGTGGTTTTAGGACTTGGTTTGGGGGGAAACCCTAGGCTCAAAAATGCATTCCTACACAGTACTTTACATGTTAAATCTACCTCGAGATACGATACCCCGCCTAGCGATGGGATTTTACTTAACCAGTTGCGTTGTTAAACTAGGGTGTGCCTGTATCAAGAACATAATTGGGGCCAACACCAGACCCTGGGACACTCCACTAGTTACCTTTTTCCTCTGGGAAGACTTGTCTCTTATTACAGTTCTCATTTGTCTTTCCATGAAATAATTTTCCATCCATTTGAACAATTTCCCTTGTACACCTCCACAGGTTGTCAATTTCCATAATAATCTTCTGTGTGGCATTCTATCAAAAGCCTTCTTTAAATCCAGGTGAATACAGTCTACCCATCATTCCCTTTCTTGAACAATGTCTCTCACTCTACTATAGAATATCAACAAGTTCGTAACACAGGATGACCCTTCTCTATATCCAAATTGCTTGGACTTTATTAATAAATCCCTTTCAAGGACTTTTATCTATCTTTTTCTAATGAGTGAGATCAGTGGAAATGAATTATTTGAAAGGAGCATGTGGAACCACATGGAAAGACAGACTGACAAATGAGGAAGTAAAGGAGCATTGTGGTGTGGATGTGGATGTGATAGGAAGCATTAGGAGAAACACACTGTGGTGGTTTGGCCATGTATTTACCTAATTGTGTTTACCTAATTGTAATATACAAGAAATGAGCTACGCTCGTGGGGTCCCGTCTCTGTTTCTCAATAAGTCAAATTTTGCCTTAAGCTCGTTTTAGTTTTTAGACTGGACAATCTCTTTGTCCAGGCTATTCCACAGGTCTATACATCTATAAGGAAAGCTATATTTCTTGATGTCCTTCAAGCAGCTTGGCTTCTTTAGTTTCATTCCGTGTCCCCTTGTTACCCTCTCTTCCCACACAAACAGATTTTCTCTGTCAATCATGGTCCTGAACACTGCAATCATGTCACCCCTCTCTCTCCTTTCCTCTAAGGAATGCAAATCCAGCCTTTCCAGCCTCTCTCTGTACGACAAATCTGCCAGACTGGGGACCATCTTGGTTGCTGTTCTTTGTATTCTCTCAATCTTGGTTATATCTTTCTTTTTGTGTGGGGACCACACTACTGCTGCATATTCTAACCTGGGGCGGATCATGGGCACTATTAATTTTTTCATCAACTCCTCATCCATGTAATGAAATGCCACTCTTATATTGGTTAAGAATTTATATGTCTCTCTAACTATCTTATTTATGTGCTTTTCAGTGACAAACTATCCTGGACCAGCACTCCCAAATCTTTCTCTTCTCTCGCTTTTCTAATTGGTTCAGTACCCATCAAATAATTCAATGATGGCCTCTTGGTACTTTTAGCCATTTCCGATATTTTACATTTTTATGCGCTGAATTTCATTTCCCACATTCGGCTCCAATCATGTATCTTATCCAGATCCTCCTGTAGCACTTTACAGTCCTCTTCAACCTCTACCTTTCTCAAGATCTTTACATCATCAGCAAACAGACTTGCGTAACTGTTCACTCCATCTATCATATCATTTACGTAAATCAAGAACATTACTGGTGCCAACACCGAGCCCTGTGGGACACCACTTGTCACTTCCCTCCATCCAGATGACCTGTCCTTTATTACTGTCCTCATTTGTCTGTCACTCAAAAAATCTCTCATCCATTCCAGGAGGCTTCCCTCCAGTCCTCCGATATGTTATAATTTCCATATTAGTCTCTTATGGGGTACCTTGTCGAAGGCCTTCTCCAGATCTAAATACACACAATCCACCCAACTGTCTCTCTCCTGTAGCATGTCAATCACCCTTGAGTAAAAGCTCAATAAGCTGGAAACACATGACCTTCCACTTCTGAGTCCAAACTGACTTTCAGTCAAAATATTCATCCTTTCCAGATATTTTATCCATCAATCTTTCAGGATTCTCTCACACAATTTTGCATTGAAAGCAGAGATAAGAAACAGGGAGGTGAGCATGGAAGTGAAAAAGTTGTTACATGACAGTATTGTGATACCAACTCTGACATATGGAAGTGAAGCCTGGACCCTGTTGGAAGGACAGAAGTCAAGAGTGAGAGCAGTGGAAATGAGTTATTTGAGAGGAGCATGTGGAGTCACATGGAGAGACAGACTAACAAATGAGGAAGTGAAGGAGCGTTGTGGTGTGGTTGAGGACGTGATGGGAAGCGTTAGGAGAAACACGTTAAGGTGGTTTGGGCATGTGGAGAAGATGGAGAGTGAAAGATTGACGAGGAGAGTGTATGTGAGTGAGGTGGAGGGGGCGAGAGGGAGGGGGAGGCCGAGGATGAGATGGAGGGATGGAATGGAGAGGTATATGAGAGAGGGGGGTGTGAGTTGGAAGCCTGGTAGTGAAATGGCAGGGGACAGAGTGACATGGAGGCGATTTGTTTGTGGCCACCCCGTTCGGGATTGAGGCGTCTGGCAATAGATAGATAGATAGAATTTCGCGACCATGCTGGTTAGGGACCCTGGTATATAATTCAGGGGTTCTTCCTTGTTTCCTCCCTTATAGATTGGTACCACATTTGCCCTCTTCCATTCCCGAGGCACTTTCCCCTCTTCCAGGGAACACATAATTAAACTGTGAATCTTATCCGTTAGTTGTTCTCTACATTCCTTCAGTACCCAATTAGAGATTCCATCTGGTCCTGGGGCTTTCCTTACATCTTGAGTTTCCAGTAAGTACTTCACTTCCTGCGCTTCTGCTTTTATATCCTTTATCACTACATTTCTAATCACTCTCTCCCCTTCCACAAACTCCCTTTCCTTAGTGAAAACCAATTGGAAACATTTCTTCATTGTTTCAGCTTGCATTACCGCATCCTTGTAGACCTCTCCTTCTACTTTCAGTTTGGTGATTCCTTCCTTTTGCTTCAATTTGCCATTAACAAATCAATAAAGCAATTTGGTTTCATCATTACATTTGTCAATTATACCTTTTTCAAAGTTCCTTTCTTCCTTTCTAAGTATTCTTGTGTATTCATTTCTAGTTCCTTCATATTCTTCCTTTGTTCTGTTATTACCTCTCTTTCTCCATTGGTTCCATGCAATGTCCCTCTCTTTTTTTGCTGTCTTACACCTTCTATTAAACCACTCCTTTTTCCTGTTTTCTTTCCCCCTTACTCTTGGCACATATTTTTCCACTCCCAAATTATAGAGGTCTAAAAAGATATCCCACTTCCTCTGTATCTCTCCTGTTTCTCTGAATTTTCTCCAATCCACATTTTCGAAAAATTTTGTCAATTCTGCAAAGTTTGCTTTCCCAAAGTTGTATCTTCCTTATCTATAAAGCTCATCTCTTGGCACCACATTCCCTATTATCATCTGGAACTCAGTGACCACATGATCACTTTTTCGTACAGTGTAGGACACAGATATTTAAAAGATTCAATTACATCAGGTTTTTTGGACAGTAGCAAATCTAATCTTGCTGGTGTGTCATCACCTTGGAATTGTGTCTCTTCTTTGACCCACCGCGTCATTACATTATTCTATCTATCTATCTATCTATTGCCAGACGCCTCAATCCCACACGGGGTGGCCACAAACAAATCGCCTCCATGTCGCTCTGTCCTCCGCCGTTATTCCACTACCCCGCTCCCAACTCACACCCCTCTCTCTCATGTATACCTGTCCACTCCATCCCTCCATCTCATCCTCGGCCTCCCCCTCCCTCTCCCCCCCTCCACCTCACTCACATACACTCTCCTTGTCAGTCTTTCACTCTCCATCCTCTCCACATGCCCAAACCACCTTAACGTGTTTCTCCTAACGCTTCCTATCACGTCCACATCCACACCACAACGCTTCTTCACTTCCTCATTTGTTAGTCTGTCTCTCCATGTGACTCCACATGCTCCTCTCAAATAACTCATTTCCACTGCTCTCACTCTTGACTTCTGTCCTTCCAACAGGGTCCAAGCTTCACTTCCAAGAGTTAGTATCACAATATTGTCATGTAACAACTTTTTCACTTCCATGCTCACTTCCCTGTTTCTTATCACTGCTTTCAACAAACCAGCAACCTTCCTTCCCTGCTGCACCCTTTCAAGCACTTCATCCTCCAGACTTCCATTCTTACTCATCACACTACCCAAGTACTTAAACACTCACATTCTCCATATCCTTCCCATCCAGTCTCACTGTACATTCACTGGCTTCACTTCTCTCAAAGACCATCACTTTACTCTTCCCTACATTCACCTTTCATTGCTATATTTAACAATTTAGTGCCCCACGAATCTTCACTGCCTCCTGAGTCCCATTCTTCCCAGTTCACCTCTTTACAATTAAAGTCACCCATTAGGATTATATTGTTGCTTTTCTCAATCACTTTCTGTAGATAACTAACCATGTCTGACAACATCTCCTGGTATTCATCGTCATTCCATGCTCTTGTCTTATGGGGAACATATACCGCTGCCATATATCTCTTACCATTCTCCCCAGTTTCTAATTTCATATTTATCGCTTCGGCCCTGTCCTCTGCCATTTCCACAGTATCTACATTTATGTTGCCCTTCACTGCTATCATCACTCCTCTTCCTGTTTTTTCTTTTCTGTCTCTTTTCCATTTTTTTTTCTTTTCTGTCTCTTCTCCATAATTTGTATTTCCCATCTCCCATGTGAATATCAATATCTTCTTTCAATTTAGTCTCTACAAAGCACATAACATCAGGTTCGTGTACCCTCAAAAAATCATTGATTTCTAACCTTGCCAATATTAGTCCATCAATGTTTGTATACGCCACTTTCAAACTTTTTTCATCTTTTTTTATACTCTCTTCTCTTCTTCCCTCCATCAGTACCACTTTCTCAATTTCTGATCCATAACTCTCCAATAGAACATTGTCTTCTCTTCCTCTGTTTGTTGTTCATTTTTTATCTTTGTTTCCTTTACTAACTTCTTTAATTTAGTTCTTTCTTCTTCGTTTGCATCTCTCCTTATCCAAACATTTTTAAACCCCTCTTTATCTGACAATTTCCAAGTTCTATTTATGATTTCATTCACCATTACCTGGGACTTGAACTTTCCTTTCAACGGCCTTGCCCCACCTTCCTCGTACTCTCCTAACCTAAACACTTCTTCAGTCTCTTCTTGGGCTTCATTGTTACCCTCCATAACCACTGATATTATTTCTTTAGCCTTGCTTAGTTCTTCACGCTCTCTTTCAGATCTTACTGTCATACGTTTTTCTTTTATTCCTGAGATTATCACACATTTTTTCTTGTCTTCTGCATCCCTGACCAAAGATTCTCTACTTCTTAGTACCTTAACCACTTCCTTCTCCACTTTTTCCTTGCTTTGTTGTTCTATGGAGAGCAAGAGACTGATGAGGAGAGTGCATGGGTGAGGTGGAGGGGGGGGAGAGGGAGGGGAGGCCATGGATGAGATGGAGGGATTGGGTGGAGAGGTATATAAGAGAGGGGGGTGTGGGCTCGGAGCAGGGCAATGAAATGGCGAGGGACAGGGCAACATGGAGGCAATTTGTTTGTGGCCACCCCTTATGGGATTAACCCGCCAAGTCCCAACGACGTACGATGCACGTCGCTACTTTTTTCCGCGAACAGACCCAACGACGTGCATCATACGTCACGCAGTTGCAAGGCCCATTGTGTGCACATTTTTCAACATTTGTGGGTGATTTTTGGTAGGCATATGTGGGAGACCTTCCTCTACCTGCTGTCAAGCAGGGATACTGCTTGGCCCCACCTAACCCTCCCTTATCCCCCTCCCCCCCACACTGGGCAATTCACCTGATAGCAGTAACCTAGCCAGTAAAGGTATGTTGCCCCACGGTCTCTCCAATGACGAAATTCACGGTGAAAGTGATTCCTGAGGTGGAGGACAAAGAAACAAAGAAGCTAGAGGTAGAAACAAACAGAAGTGATGACGTGGTAATGTCGTAAAGGAAGGTGCCATATACTGGGGTTTCAGATGAGTGAACAATGCTTATAAACGCCTATATTATTGTGTGAAAACCAATATAGACTTTTACTACACATAAATTCGTTCCAAATAAATGAAATAAATACGTAATTTAAAGTGGCTTGAATTAGTTAACCCTTCCATAGTTCGTTTTCCATAGCCAGGTACGCTGAAAAAGAAGGAAAACGTAAGGTTGAGTGACACCTGTATCAACATTTTTTTACCTCAGGATCGCTATTACACTATGAATTTTCGATGTTTCTCACCAAAAGCGAAGGTTTCAGCCAAAAAACAAAAAGTCGAAAATCGGTCGGGACCTGGGCTGGGTAAAAAACTGGTCGGGACTGGACGGGTTAAGGAATCTGGCAATAGACAGATAGATGTTTCTAATGATATTTTCACATAGTCTGCAGATTATACTAGTGAGGGAGATTGGTCTATAGTTAAGTGGGTCCTCCCTGTCGCCACCTGTATAAATCAGAACTATATTTGCTCTTTTCCATTTTGTAGGTAGCTCCCCACTTTCTGTGGAAAATCTTATAATATCATAGACAGGCCACACTAACTGGTCTGCACATTCTTTCAAAATCCAACCAGCTGCTTCATCGAGTCCCATTGCCTTTTACATCTGTATCCTTCATCAACTGAAGTAGCTCATTTCTCTCAACTACTACTGTTTCCAGTTTCAGAGGTATCATCTCTGTTACAGGTTCTAGGAGTTCTTCTTTTGTTACAAATACTAACTGCAATTTATCATTCATTATATTACACATTTCCTCATCTTTTTTATATACATCACCATCTCTCAATCTCAGTATGCTGTTCTTTGTTCTCATTTTACCATTCTTCTTGTATTTTTGTTCTTTCTCCCTTTTTACTTTTGCATATTCATTTCTTACTTCTTTGTACTCTTTCCAGGCTCTTTAATTATATCTTTTTCTTGCTTTGTCCCATGCTCTATTCCTAATTTCAAGTGCCTCTCTACATCTTTTATTAAACTAGTCTTTCATTTTGTCTTCCTTTTTTGCAGCAACTTTAGGAACATGGTGTCTGACTCCCTCCTCATATATTTTCATAAAGATATGATATTTCTTCCTGATATTTTTCTCCCCCTTCTCCATTTCACTCCAGTCCATATTTCTGAAATACTGTACTGTACAAGAATCCATAGAGAGGACGAAAGAAATTTTGAAAGGGATATGATTAACAAATGTAAGGAACCTAAATTGTTTTATAGATTTGTCAGTGGCAAACTGTAATATAAGGAAGGAATCAATTGGCTGAAAGTAGAAGGAAAGGTCTACAAAGATGCTGTAATGAAAGCTGAAACAATGAATGAAAGTTTCCAATCGGTTATCACTAAGGAAAGTGATTTTTTGGAGGGGGAGGGAATGACTAGAAATGTATAGTTCAAAGACATAAAAGTGGAAGTGCAGGAAGTGTATCAATTACTAGAAAACCGAATACTAAAGAAATACAGAGAACAACTAGTGGATAAGATTCATGGTTTGTTCTCAGGAAGAAAGGAAAGTGCCTAGGGAATGGAAAAGGGCTGATGTGGTACCAATTTACAAAGGAGGGAATTAGGAAGAACCTCTGAATTACAGACCGGTGTCACAGACCAGCATGGTCACAGAAATGTGCAAGAGAATCTTGAAAGACAGGTGTACAAAATATCTGGAGGAGATGGACATTTTGACAGAAAGTCAGTTTGGATTCAGAAATGGAAGGTCGTATGTCTCTACTTTGTTGAGCTTCTACTCAAGGGCTATTGACGCGCTGCAGGAGAGAGATAGTTGGGTGGATTCTGTGTACTTAGATCTGGAGAAAGCCTTTGACAAGGTACCCTATAAGCAACTAATGTGGAAATTGGTGCACTTAGGAGGACTGAAGAGGAACCTCTTAGAGTGGATGTGAGACTTCATGAGAGACCGACAGTTGAGGACAGTAATAAAGGACAGGATGTCAGGGTGAAGGGAAGTAACAAGTGGAGTCCCACAGGGCTTGGTGCTGGTGGCCCTAATGTTCCTGATCTACATAAATCATATGGTGGATGGAATGAACAGTTATGCAAGCCTGTTTGCAGATGCTGCAAAGATCATGAGGAGAACAGAAGTTGAAGAGGATTGTAAAATGCTGCAGGAAGATCTGGACAGGATTTAGGATTGGAGCTGGGTATAAGAAATGAAATTCAATGTAAAAAAATGCAAAATATTGGAAATGGGTAAAAGTACTAAGAGGCCATCACTGTTCCTCGATGGGAAAGGAACCAATCACAAAAGCGAGCGAAGAGAAGGAGTGTTGGTCCAGGATAATGTCACCCAAAAATTACATTAGCAAGAATGTCAGAGAGACATAAAAGCTCTTGACAAACATAAGAGTGGCATTTCAATAGATGGATGAGGAGATGGTGAAAAAATTGATAGTGTCCATGATCCATCTAGGTTGGAATATGCAGCAGTGTTGTGGTCCCCACATAAAAAGAAAGATATAAACAAGACAGAGAGAATACAAAGAGCAGCACCCAAGATGATCCCTAGCCTGGCAGATCTATTGTACAAGAAAAGACTAGAAAAGCTGGGTCTGCCTTCCTTCCCTACAGTTCTGTCTTTACTTTTTCATTTTACCATGTTAAGTATCTGTAAAACAATTTTAGATTACAGTAAGAACTCAGTATACCGAACTAATTGGGGCCCAAACCATTCCGAAAATGAGAAATTCTGATAAAAGCGACATTTGGACTTCCCCTTGCTAATCCGGACTTTTTCCAATATATCAGACATTAGTCCAGATTGCATGAACGGTTTTCAAACTGTTTTGACTATCAATGTGGTACTGTACTGTGTTATAACTTCACTACATTAATGAAATGGTATAATATATATAATAATACTGTACTATACACTGATAGACATGTCTTTTATTTACCTTATTGTGGTGAACATAGCTGAAGTGGGCAGGCAGTCCGGACTGCTTCTGGCTTTATCAGACTTTTTCCGATATACAGTATAGGAATTTAGTCCGGTAGCTCCTCGTGTCCGAAAAAGCGAATTCCGGTCTACTGAAGTCCGTTATATCGAGGTTTTACTGTACTTCCACACTTATCCACTATATTCTTTTCATAGTTAGCTGCTTCTCTTCTAATCCTTACATAATCAGTTCTATAATTTTTATATTTCTCCTGCTGATTTACTCTTAGCTTTCTGTGCCATATTCAATGCTTTGATTCCCTTTTCCTTTGCTACTCTATCATTAAACCATTCCTTTTCTTTCTCAAATATAGCTCCATATTTGGGAACTTATTCAGTAGCATCCTCAATGTAGTGGTAGGTGGTGGCGACCATCATCCACTCACTTGATGTAGTGCTGCCTACTTCTTCCTTAGCCTTTATCATTCTTTTTCTGTGCCTGTCCTCCTCTCTTCCTATTTCCCCCATCGTTCCTGTCACTTCTTATTGCTTTTCTTTCCTTTACAGGTGGCTTTACATTGAGTGACAAGCCAAATGGTTTCCTGTAAGCCAAGAAACCATTTACAGTGCTGGGTGGTAACCATATAACCAAACCATATGTGCTACCTCTGTGTCAACAAGTGGATTGGTGAAGGGTTAGTGCCCCTCCCTGTAAAACAAATAATTCAAAGTCAAATGGCCACCCCTTACAAGATTATGGTCTCTGGCAATAGATAGATAGATAGATAGATCCTCAATGTATGCCTCCTTAAATTGAAAATACTTATTTTCCCCATCCTTCTCTTCATTAGACTCTCTCCAGTCATGTTCTTTGAAATATTTTCTCAAAGAATTAACCCCTTCATTACCGAAATTGATAAGGTTTACGCTTGTAAACCTAGAAAAAGTTCTGGCGAGGAACCGATAATTACGGTGGTAAACCTGATAAGCATAGGGAGGTATAGGAGGGTCGGAGTGTTGGTTTTGGGGTTACTAGAGAGACTTGGGTTGTAAGAACTGGCAACTTGACTCTGACGTCATTCTCCTTGTCATGGCCATGCCATGGCCATATCAGAGTCCATACCAGGCCATGATTGACATTATTTGGGTATTTTGGATATGATTTATTATTTCAAATGTTTTGGGCATATATATAGACGTATATGGTATGATATAAACAGAAAAAAATAGTTGCACTAGGCATATCAGCATGTGGTTACCATGACAACCACCCTCCTAGACCCCACAACCAACCAGCAGGCAGTTCTCACCCGCAACCCCTCAGTATCCCCCAAGCTGCATGCTGTGACTGTGTGTTTTTTTTTTTGGCTGTTTTTGCGTGATTATGGCGTCATCTGATACTGATGATGAATTTGATACAAAGCTTGCTAGTGAGTTAGATGAGTCTGACGACAATGAAACTCAATCAGACATCAGTGAGTGAGTCAGACGATGATTATATACCAGAAAACGACAGTGACAGCGAGAGTACGAGTGGTGAAAGCGAGATAGATAATTGCTCAAATCCCAGCCCTGTAGGCTCGCCATTGTTGCAGAGTCCCTGAGGACCTGCCTTCACCCTCTTGTCGGATCTGTTTGCAGATCAAAGGCCACCTCCACTACCTACACTTCACCTGGACTTTCCCAGCGTACATCCTGCAGTGTATCAACGCCACGAGGAGCAACATATGAGTACTGTATATACCTTTTTATGTCTGTAAAGTCTATATTTATAGGAACAATGAAAGTTTAGTAAAGTATATATATCCCTACGCGTATACTACTATAGGAAATGTATTTCAAATCATGCACAGTGTACCTTGTGGTCAACATGTACTTGAGAATATAAAAGTAATATAAAATGAAAAACAGCGCACTTATGATAAACGATCACCCCCCACGCACACGCATGAACTTCCGGGAATTCGGTTTGACGGAGGGAGAGCGGGGCGGCTGGGGGGTGGGAGGTGCGGTAATGAAGGGGTTAAAAGCAGCTTTGCTATAATGATACTTCTTCTCTTTATGCTTTTTTATTTCATCTTCTTCCAGGTTTATAACCTCAAGTTCAGTTAGTGTAATCACTCTTACTTAGGGGACAAGAGTGCTTTATATTTTGGATATCATTTGGGGGAGGCGGTGACAGAATCGGTAGAGAGGCGGCCAGCAGTCCTAATGGATCCAGGTTCGAGTCCCGGCTGGGGCCGGGAACAGTTTAAGGCTTTGAATTTCTTAAAAAGCAGACTTTTCTGATCTACCAGATGACCTACCGACATGTCATAAAAGTACCCCCACTAATACCAGTACACCAGTCCTGTATGAGACAGCCCTAGCATGTATTCAATATGGATGGCAGGTGTCAGGGCCGAAATGGTGACATCTGGAGATGTAGGAGGACTACTGGGCCCCAACGAGGACTACTGGGACTTGGGAATAGGCACTGAAGTCTTTGCCCAGAGTTGGACACATTAAAAAAAAAAAAATCATTTGTGAAAACAAGATCTAATCTCAGTGGTTCACCATCACTCCTTGTTCTTGTACTTTCCTTAATATTTTGGATCAGTAAGTTCTCTGTTACCAGTTCATGGAAATTATAATCCCTGTGTGTGTGTGTGTGTGTGTGTATGTGTGTGTGTGTGTGTGTGTGTGTGTGTGTGTGTGTGTGTGTGTGTATTTACCTAATTGTATTTACCTAATTGTGATATACAGGAAATGACCTACGCTCGTGGGGTCCCGTCTCTGTTTCTTAATAAGTCAAATTTTGCCTTAAACTCATTTAAGTTTTTAGACTGGACGATCTCTTTGTCCAGGCTATTCCACAGGTCTATACATCTATACGGAAAACTATATTTCTTGATGTCCTTCGAGCAGCTTGGCTTCTTTAGTTTCATTCCATGTCCTCTTGTTGCTCTCTCATCCCACACAAACAGATTTTCTCTGTCAATTTTATCTACTCCTATCATGGTCCTGAACACTGCAATCATGTCACCCCTCTCTCTCCTTTCCTCTAAGGAGGGCAAATCCAGCCTTTCCAGCCTCTCTCTGTATGGCAAATCTGCCAGACTAGGGACCATCTTGGTTGCTGTTCTTTGTATTCTCTCAATCTTGGTTATATCTTTCTTTTTGTGTGGGGACCACACTACTGCTGCATATTCTAACCTGGGCCGGATCATGGCCACTATCAATTTTTTCATCATCTCCTCATCCATGTAATGAAATGCCACTCTTATATTGGTCAAGAGTTTATATGTCTCTCTCACTATCTTATTTATGTGCTTTTCAGGTGACAAACTATCCTGGACCAGCACTCCCAAATCTTTCTCTTCTCTCGCTTTTCTAACTGGTTCATTACCCATCAAATAATTCAATGATGGCCTCTTGGTACTTTTACCCATTTCCAATATTTTACATTTTTTTGCGTTGAATTTCATTTCCCACATCCGGCTCCAATCATATATCCTATCCAGATCCTCCTGTAGCATTTTACAGTCCTCTTCAACCTCTACCTTTCTCAAGATCTTTGCATCATCAGCAAACAGGCTTGCGTAGCTGTTCACTCCATCTACCATATCATTTACATAAATCAAGAACATTACTGGTGCCAACACCGAGCCCTGTGGGACACCACTTGTTACTTCCCTCCATCCAGATGTCCTGTCCTTTATTACTGTCCTCATTTGTCTGTCACTCAAAAAGTCTCTCATCCATTCCAGGAGGCTTCCCTTCAGTCCTCCTATATGCTCTAATTTCCATAATAGTCTCTTGTGGGGTACTTTGTCGAAGGCCTTCTCCAAATCTAAGTACACACAATCCACCCAACCGTCTCTCTCCTGTAGCACGTCAATCGCCCTTGAGTAGAAGCTCAACAAGTTGGAAACACATGACCTTCCACTTCTGAATCCAAACTGACTTTCAGTCAAAATATTCATCTCTTCCAGATATTTTATCCATCTATCTTTCAGGATTCTCTCACACAATTTCGCAACCATGCTGGTTAGGGACACTGGTCTATAATTCAGGGGTTCTTCCTTGTTTCCTCCCTTATAGATTGGCACCACATTTGCCCTCTTCCATTCCCGAGGCACTTTCCCCTCTTCCAAGGAGCACACAATTAAATTGTGAATCTTATCCGCCAGTTGTTCTCTGCATTCCTTCAGTACCCAATTAGAGATTCCATCCGGTCCTGGGGCCTTCCTTACATCTTGAGCTCCCAGTAATTTATACACTTCCTGCACTTCCACTTTTATATCTTTTATCACTACATTTCTAATCACTTCCTCTCCTTCCACAAATTCCCTTTCCTTAGTGAAAACCGATTGGAAGCATTTGTTCATTACTTCAGCTTGCATTACTGCATCCTTGTAGACCTCTCCTTCTACTTTCAGTTTGGTGATTCCTTCCCTTTGCTTCAATTTGCCATTGACAAATCTATAAAACAATTTGGGTTCATCCTTACATTTGTCAATTATACCTTTTTCAAAGTTCCTTTCTTCCTCTCTGCGTATTCCTGTATATTCATTTCTAGTTCTTTTATATTCTTCCTTTGTTCTATTATTACCTCTCTTTTTCCATTGGTTCCATGCCTTGTCCCTCTCTTTTTTCGCTATTATACACCTTCTATTAAACCACACCTTTTTCCTGTTTTCTTTCCCACTTACTCTTGGCACATATTTTTCCACTCCCAAATTGTAGAGGTCCAAAAAGATATCCCACTTCCTTTGTATCTCTCTTGTTTCTCTGAACCCTCTCCAGTCCGCATTTTCAAAAAATTTTGTCAATTCTGCAAAGTTTGCTTTCCCAAAGTTGTATCATCCTTGCCTATAAAGCTCATCTCTTGGCACCATGTTCCCTATCATCATCCGGAACTCAATGACCACATGATCACTCTTTCCTATTGGACACTGATAATTTAATGATTCAATTACATCAGGCTCCCTGGATAGTAGCAAATCTAATCTTGCTGGTGTGTCATCACCTCTGAATCGTGTCTCTTCTTTAACCCACTGTGTCATCACATTATTCATTGCTATATTTAACAATTTTGTGCCCCACGAATCTTCGCTGCCTCCCGAGTCCCATTCCTCCCAGTTCACCTCTTTACAATTAAAGTCACCCATTAGGATTATATTGTTGCTTTTCTCGATCACTTTCTGTAGATAACTAACCAACATCTCCTGGTATTCATCGTCATTCCATGCTCTGGTCTTAGGGGGAACATATACCACTGCCATATCTCTCTTACCATTCTCCCCAGTTTCTAATTTCAAATTTATGGCTTCGGCCCTGCCCTCTGCCATTTCCACAGTATCTACGTTTATATTGTCCTTCACTGCTATCATCACTCCTCCTCCCATTTTTTCTTTTCTGTCTCTTCTCCATAATTTGTATTTCCCACCTCCCATATGAATATCAATATCTTCTTTCAATTTAGTTTCTACAAAGCACATAACATCAGGTTCGTGTGCCCTCAAAAAATCATTGATTTCTAACCTTGCCGATATTAGTCCATCAATGTTTGTGTACGCCACTTTCAAACTTTTTTCATCGTTTTTTATACTCTCGTCTCCCCTTCCTTCCGTCGATACCACTTTCTCAATTTCTGGTCCATAACTCTCCAATAGAACCCTGTCTTCTCTTTCTCCGTTCGTTGTTCGTTTTTTATCTTTGCTTCCTTTACTAACTCCTTTAATTTAGCTCTTTCCTCTTCATTTGCATCTCTCCTAATCCAAACATTTTTAAACCCCTCTTTCTCTGACAATTTCCACGTTCTACTTATGATTTCATTCACTATTACTTGGGACTTAAACTTTACTTTCATGGGCCTTGCCCCACCATCCTCGTACTTTCCTAATCTAAACACTTCTTCAATCTCTTCTTGGGCTTCATTGTTTCCTTCCATAACCAGTGATATTATTTCTTTAGCCTTGCTCAGTTCCTCTCTTTCTCTTTCAGATCTCACTGTCATTCGTTTTTCTTTTATTCCTGAAATTATCACACATTTTTTCTTGTCTGCTACATCCCTAACCAAAGATTCTCTACTTCTTAGTACTCTAACCACTTCCTTTTCCACTTTTTCCTTACTTTGTTGCTCTATGATTTCCTTCAAATTTACATTTCCTTCCTCCTGTATTTTCTTCCACCCCTTATGTTGCTCCTTGATTTCCTGAATATGCTCATCTTGCCTCCTCGATTTTGATTCATATTCATCTAGTTTACTTTTTATTCTGTCCCTTTCTTCTTCCAAACTCTTATTCTCCCTCTTCAGCTGTTTTATTTCATTTGATGCGGATTCATTATTCGCCTTTAATTCTGTAACTTCTTTTTCTTGTTCCTCACTACGTGTGCTAACCTTTTCCAGTCTATTCTGTAGGACTTTGATCTCTCTCTCTTGCTCTATGGTCCGTTCCTGCAGCTGCTTAATTACTTCCCATACCTTTTTTAACTCCTGGACATTCCTCTCCGCCGTTTTCTCTACTCCTGCTACTCTTGTTTGTTGCAGCTTATCACTTCCTTTGCCTACATTTAGCTCGGAGAAGCCCGCAAATTCCCCCTCGCCAGTTGTAAACAATCCTCCGTCTCTCTCCGCCATGATGCAACCATATGGAAACTGTGTGTGTGTGTGTGTGTGTGTGTGTGTGTGTGTGTGTGTGTGTGTGTGTGTGTGTGTGTGTGTGTGTGTATTTACCTAGTTGTATTTACCTATTTGTGATATACAGGAAATGAGCTACGCTCATGGGGTCCCGTCTTCATGTCTCAACCAGTAAAACTTTGGTATAAACTCATTTAAGTTCTTGGACTGACAATCTCGTTGCCCAGGCTATTCGATAGGTCAGTGTATCTATATGGAAAACTGTATTTCTTGATATCTTTCAAGTAACATGTCTTTTTCAATTTCTTTCCATGTCCTCTTGTTGCTCCCCCATCCCATACAAACAGATCTTCTCTGTCAATTTTGTCTACTCCCATCATGGCCCTGAATACTGCAATCATGTTGCCCCTCTCTCTTCTTTCTTCTAAGGAAGACAGACCCAGCTTTTCTAGTCTTTCCTTGTACGATAGATCTGCCAGGCTAGGAACCATCTTGATTGCTGCTCTTTGTATTCTGTCTTGTTTATATCTTTCTTTTTATGTGGGGACCACACCACTGCTGCATATTTCAGCCTAGATGGATCATGGACACTATCAATTTTTTCACCATCTCCTCATGCATGTACACTATTGAAATGCCATTCTAATGTTTGTCAAGAGCTTATATGTCTGTCTGACAATCTTGTTAATGTGTTTTTCGTGTGATAAATTATCCTGGACCAACACTCCCAGGTCCCTCTCTTCTCTTGCTTCTGTGATTGGTTCCTTTTCCCTCGAGGAATTCAGTGATGGCCTCTTTATACTTTTACCTATATCCAATATTTTGCATTTTTTTGCATTGAATTTCATTTCCCATACCCGGCTCCACTCGTAAATCCTGTCCAGATCTTCCTGCAGAACTTCACAATCCTCTTCATCTTCTATTCTTCTCATGATCTTTGCATCATCTGCAAAGAGACTTGCATAACTGCTCATTCTAGCCACCATATCGTTTATGCAAATCAGGAACATTACGGGTGCCAGCACTGACCTCTGCAGAACTCCATTTGTTACTTTCCTCCACCCTGAAATACAGCTGAGTTGTCAAATCCTCGGCAATATGGTTCTGGGCCACTGCTGTGTTTTAGAAATTCCTTGGTTTATAAAAAACACAATTTATGGATTTTTTTTTTTATTATTTTTTTTTATGTGTCCGACTCAGGGCATAGGCTTAACAGCCTGCTTCCAAGGCCCAGTAATCCTCCTACATACCATACACCTTTACATGTTACCACTTTCTGCACTAACACCCACAGTCCATACTGAATACATGGTAGAGCTGTCTCATAGATAACTGGCATATTGGTTTTAGAGGGGGTATTTTTACAACATGTCGGCGGGTCTTCTGGTAGATCAGTAAAGACTGATTTTATGAAATTCAAATCCTTAAACTGTTCCCTTCCCCAGCAGGGATTTGAACCTAGGTTCGGTAGGACTGCAGGCCACCTCTCTACCGATAAAGCCACCGCTTTCCCCAATCACCTTACTTACATCCAACGAGTCAGCAACAAACACTAGCACACACTCAGACAATTATTCATTGCTTGTATTACTGGGAATAAAGAATATTAAACATTAAATAAACAATATTAAAGGGTCTTACCTGATTCCAACCAATGACAATGCTTAAGTGGAAGGGGTGGGAGTGGGGGTTCAGAGGCTAGAGGAGTACTACAGCCTCTCAGCATGAGGCGAGCATGGTGGTGCCTCATGCTGCTGCTGCCTCAGCCCTGCTTCTTCTTCAATTCGTTGACACCATAATCAGCAGCTATTCTTGTCTTTTTCTCTCCATTATCGATGCGACGAATAAATCCATTTTCTGGTCATAATTAAGTGGTGACTTTTTTTCTGTCCTTTTTTGCAACGTAGTCTTAGGCCAGTTTTGGTGTGGCATCGTATCATGCAAGAAGAGCAAGTAAGGGAACCAAAAAAAAGGGCCAGGTAGTCCTCACAAACCGCGCTCGTGGCCACTCTCGCAATGGCTGGTGCAGGAATAAACAATGGAGGGAAGTAGTGCATGCACTTGCCGCCAGGGAAGGATTATGATTGGCTTCTCATTGCATGTCATGCTTATACTGTATGTGAATGGTTGATGGCTGTGGCACAGACACGCGCCATGGAAATCTCAATGGAAATGGATCACTTTGGTGCTGAAAGTCCGCGCTTTAAGCACATAACCGTGGTTTCTGCTACTTTTGGTTCTGAGCGGGAACCATGCTGTGGATTAGAAAACCGTGGCTTACAAACATGTGTTTTATGTGACTCGGCTGTATTGTCCTTTATTACTGTCCTCATCTGTTGGTCTCTTATGAATCTCTCATCCACTCCAAGAGGTTTCCCTTCAGTCCACCTATGTGCTCCAATTTCCACATTAGTCACTTATGGGGTTTCTTGTTAAAGGCTTTCTCCAGATCTAAGTACAGTAATCCTTTGATTATCCGACATAATAGAGCCAAAGGCATTTTTTTGGTCATGGCTCCATCCGGAAAATGGACTTCACCCCTGGCCCCCATTTGTACATTACCTAACTTTGAGAGCTAGTGTAAAAGGCCACTCCAGTACACTGTACAGCACTTGTTCCTGTTGTTTACACTACTCTATCTGGTCAAGCAGACCTATAACCCACAGCCAAGCAATTATCATGGTCAAGCAGAACCATCAACCATGGACAAGCAATCACCATACATGCAGTGACTTGAAAAAACCATGAGAAAACCAGCTACACAAGAAAAATGCAGTGGGCACACAGACCTATCTATCTATCTATTGCCAGACGCCTCGATCCCATAAGGGATGGCCACAAACAAATCACCTCCATGTCGCCCTGTCCCCTGCCATTTCACTGCCCTATTCCCAGCTCGAACCCCCTCTCTCATATACCTCTCCACTCCATCCTTCCACCTCATCCTTGGCCTCCTCCTCCCTCTCCCCCCCTCACCTCACTCACATACACTCTCCTCATCAGTCTCTTGCTCTCCATCCTCTCCACATGGTCAAACCACCTCAATGTGTTTCTCCTAAAGCTTCCTATCACATACACATCCACACCACCATGCTCCATCACTTTCTTATTTGTCAGTCTGTCTCTCCTTGTGACTCTAAACACTCCATTCAAGTAACTCATTTCCACTGCTCTCACTCTTGACTTGTGTCCTTCCAACAAAGTCAAAGCTTCACTTCCATGCGTTAGAGTTGGTATCACAATATTGTCATGTAGTAACTTTTTCACTTCCATGCCCACTTCCCTGTTTCTTATCACTGCTTTCAAAGAACCAGCTACCATAATGATAAAATGGATTAAAATCATGGTAAAATAGGATCAAATCATGGTACAATACAGCAAGCTAGAATAAAATCAACGTAAACATTCATGATTCCTGCTGGTGTGCTGAATAACCTGCTAGCTCCTTGACTCTGACTGTTGTACTGTGGCTGACAAAGCTGTTGCACTGCACAGTACATCCCATGAGGTCTAGTGGCATAGTCTGAAGAGCTCAGTTGGAAAGTCAAGGAGGATCTCCTGCAGTTGGCCTGGGGAAGTGACTGTGGGATGTGGTGGTGGACTGCCTTTTTCAGGCGACTCTGAAGACAGCCACAAACTCCCATCCAGGGGACACAACGGCTGACAATGTGCCATACTGAGGTTCTGTTGTTGAAAGCGGGGTTTGACGCTGTGATGGTGGCAGAGAAGAGGTGGACTGGGCTGGAAGAGTCGATCACGGACTGATAATAGGAGCAACGATTCAGGCGCTGGATGACACTCTGCTGCACAGAACGCAGATCCTCCACAAGGTAAAGAGGAACCATCTCTTTGTCACAATTTGGGTGCTCGGCATACTCAAGCACCTAGTCGAGGTGTGCCCAAAATGTGCTCAGGCGGGGGATGGCTGGAGTATTGCAGTTTTCTGGGTCTTTTGCGTTGTTCTCGTCATCCTCATCGCAATTTCTGGCCAAGCAGTAGCAAAAGAAGTGGCGATTTCGATGTCAGACAATCTGAAAACCGGGATAATTCCCATCCTCATCCTCATCTAACCACTCCCGCATGTCATCGACATCCACTGCCTCACCTTCATTACGAAGGCGAGTGTGGAAGTCATCCATGTCAAAACCGGAAAGTTGTGACTGCTCTCGTGTCCCTGAAGGAGACGAGACCAACCACTGTCGAGAATTTTCACAGAGACTTCCTTCCATGCACTCACCCAGGTGTACACCGCAGACCTGAGGTTGTAGCACAGGTTTTCCAATGCCCTCTGCCTTCGCGTGTTCAGCCTGACTCTGCTCGTCCTCAAGAACAACCATCACCTCGTCCAGGAACCTCTGTCACTACAGCTTCTTTGTGGATACGGTAACACCCTGGTCCTTTGGTTGAATCAGGGCAGTGGTATTAGGTGGCAAAAACATGCACCTAATGTGACTGTCATCGGCAACCAATTACTTCTCGAAGGGATGCACGGAGGTATTTTCCAGGAGAAGAAGAGCCCTTACCTGGTCATGAGGGATTCCAAGTTCCTGTGTTTGATTACGGATGACCTCCTTGACAAAATGCCTGTGGAACCAATCTGTGAAGATCTTTGAGGTAAACCAGGCCCTCACAGAATGGTCCCACACAACACGAAGGACATCTATTAGCCCACGAAGGCAACGGGGCTGTTTTGCCCAAACAACAATAACAGGCTTCAGCCTATGCATCCTGTTAGCATTAACACAGCACACAGATACCCGTTGCATGGACAACTTGTGGCCAGGCACATGCTTCTTCTTCTCATCTACCAGGGTGTTTGTGGGCAATGAGCAGTAGAAGAGGCTAGTTTCATCAACATTATAAACTTGACTGAGAGCGAGGCCCTCCTTCTCAATCAAGCCTAACAAATTCTGGCTAAATTCCTCCACTCCCTCCACACTAGTATCCAAAGCTTCGCCATGGGTCTTACAATTTGAAAGACCATGTTGAAGCTTGAACCTGAACATCCAAACTTTGCATGCCTTGAAGTCTGGGATGTTGTGAAGGTGGGCAAACTTCTCGGCAGCAGCCTTCAACTCGGTGCCTTGCACTAGCACGCTTGCAGCCCATTGTTGGCAGTACCAGATCAATGTCGAAAGGTCAACTTCAGCATGCCAGGGCGAGCTCATAGCCTTCCATTTGGTATTGCATCTGTTCTCCTTGTCGAAGTCTACCATGTACAGTACTGGGTGAGTTTGTCATGGGCTTTCCTGATGTTGTGTAGGGTTGAGTTGGCCAGGTTGTACTCCTTTAAGATGCGGGAAGTTGACCACCCCCCATTAATCTCACTCAGGATCTCCCGCTTCTTCTCCAAAGTCAGCACCACCCTCTTCCTTTTCCCTGGTGGGGAGACCATCATCACACACCCTAGGAAGACACATGCAAGGAACAGCAAGGCCTGAAGCAGGTAGGGAATCACCACAAAAGCCACCACATGCACTGCCATAGCAACAAACAACCCAGCCGGACATGATGGTGCCACCAGGCCGTTTACTGCCTGTCCAGGGAGAAATTTTCACATGACCATAATTTCAGCCCAAACGCATTTTGTCTGGATATTACGGGAAAATGTACAAATAGTGGTTTCAAACAGCCAGATCACAACGTCCGGTTCATGGATTGTCTGGGTAATGGTTGTTTGGATAATAGTGTGATTGCTGTACACACAATCCACCCAACTATCTCTCTCCTGTAGCACATCAATCACCCTTGAGTAGAAGAACAACAAGTTAGAGACAAATAACCTTCCATTTCTGAATCCAAACTGACTTTCTGCCAAAATATCCATCTCCTCCAAATATTTTATCCACCTGTCTTTCAAGATTCTGTCACACACTTTCACAACCATGCTGGTTAGAGACACTTGTCTGTAATTCAGAGGCTCTTCCTTATACCCTCCTTCGTAAATTGGTATCACATTGGCCCTCATCCATTCCCAAGGCACTTTCCCATCTTCCAGAGAACATCTGCCACTTGTTCTCTGCCTTCCTGTAGAATTCAGTTAGAGATCCCATCAGGCCCTGGGGCTTTCCTTACATCTTGAGTTTCTAGAAATTATACACTTCCTGCACTTCCACTTTTATATCTTTTAACATTACATTTGTAGTCACTCTCTCTCTCTCCACAAAGTCACTTTCCTTGGTGGAAACCGATTGGAAACTTTTGTTCATGATTTCAGCTTGCATTACTGCATCTTTATAGACCTTCCCTTCTACTTTCAGCCTATTGATTCCTTCCTTGTGTTTCAATTTGCCATTGACAAACCTATAAAGCATTTTAGGTTCTTCCTTACTTTTGTCAAATACTGTATACCTCTTTCAAAGTTTCCTTCTTCCTCTCTATGGATTCTGCCTCTTTTTGCAATTGTACACTTGTTGAACCAATCCTTTTTCCAGTTTTCTCTCCCACTTACTCTTGACACATATTTTTTCACACCCGTATTGTAGAAGCCTAGAAAGATATCTCACTTCTGCATCTCTCTTGATTTTCTGAATTCTCTCCAATCTGCTTCTTCAAAAAATTTCCTCAGTCCTGTAAAGTTTGCTTACCCATAGTTGTATCTTCCATGCCTGTATAGTTCATCTCTAGGTGCCAGATTCTTTCTGTCATTTGGAAGTCAGTCACTACGTGACCACCTTACAGATATTTCAGAGATTCAACTATGTCAGGTTCTTTGGTTAGCAGTAAATCTAGTCTTGCTGGTGTGTTATCACCTCTAAATCTTGCCTCTACCTGTTGGGTCATTACATTATTCATTGTTACATTTAACATAATACTGCCCCACGAATCTTCACTACTATATCTCCTGAGTCCCACTCCTCCCAGTTCACCTCTTTACAATTAGTCACCCATCAGGATTATATTGTTGCTTTTCTGAGTCACTTTCTAACCATATCTGACAAGTGACATCTTGTATTCTGTCTCATTCCATGCCCTTGTCTTAGGGGAGACATATGCTACTGCGATGTCTCTCCCGCTTTCCACTCTGGTTTCCAGTTTCATATTTATCATTTGGCCCTACCTTCTCCCAGTTCTACATTATCCACATTTATGCTGTTCTTCATTACTATCATCACTCCTTCTCCTGTTTTTTCTTTTCTATCTCATCTCCATAGTTTGTATTTACCATCTCCCACTTGGATATTAATATCCTCTCTTAACTTGGTCTCTACAAAGCACATAATATCTGGCTTATTTTTCCTCAAGAAATCGTTGATTTCTAGCCTTGTCGTAAAAAAGCCATCTACATTAACATATGCCACTTCCAATCTTTTTACACTTTATTATTCTGTCCTTTTTCCTTCCTCTCTCCATCATCACCACTTCCTTAATTTCTGGACCATAACTCACCAGTAAAAGTCTGTCCTCTCTTCCCACATACACTTTGTACGAAGATGAAATGCAGGGAGGGAGGGAGAGGGAGGAGGAGACCGAGGATGAGGTGGAGGGATGCAGTTGAGAGGTACATGAGGGAGGGGGGAGTGAGTTGAGGGGAGGGCAGTCAAATGGTGGGTGACAGAGCGACTTGGAGGCATTCTGTCTGTGGCCACCCTTTGCGGGATTAGGGCGTCGGGCCATAGATAGATAAATAGATTCTCTTCCTCCATTCTCCAGTCATTTTTTTCCTTAGCTTTTTTGACTAGCTCCTTCATTTTAGCTCTTCATCCTCATTTTCATCTCTCCTTATCCAGGCATTCTTGAACCCTCCTTATCAGCTAGTTTCCATGTCCTATTAATGATCTTGTTTAACATGACTTGTGACCGAAACCTAACTTTGTGTGTGTGTGTGTGTGTGTGTGTGTGTGTGTGTGTGTGTGTG
>JAGKTI010000155.1:0-60610 GCA_018397915.1 Birgus latro
CATCTTATATGCTGAGCTGTAACAAAAGATTAACACGAGAATATGATGCTATTGTCAATTTATTTTCAACTAGGCGGATTTTTCTCGTTCCGTAGCTTCTTTCACGCAGTTCAGTGGCAGAAAAAGACATTACCTTGGCTCTACATCCTCTCCTTGGCACTTCTTCGTGACTAGCGTTATACTGTGACTCCCACCGTTCCCACGAAAACAAATTGGGAGACATTTTTTTCCCCCCCCGAATCAATGGCACATGCTTATTCTCTCTCTCACGCAAAAAAATGTTGGGAAATTATTTTTTAATCAACAGTATAAGCCCCCTCTCTCTCCCAAAGCTGGCATTCTTATCAGCCAACTTAATACTCACTGCCCTTATCGTTATCTCCTGTTATCGTATTTTTTTTTTTTTTTCATTTTCACTACCACTAAATGATATTGTTTTTGAGGGGTCTAGCAATGACGTTTTTAATTATGTACATAAGAGTATTAATTACCCATACCCCAAAATAAATAGCTAAGGAAGAGATGTTAGGGAGCTTCCTTACCGTATGAGGATACCTGCTCACCTACCTTTCAGACTCCTGGTCATCCTCCTTTCGGAACTTTGGCGAAAAGCTTTGCCATTGCACTTGACATCTCAAAGGCTTTCGATCGAGTCTTGCATTAGTCTTTAATATCCAAACTGCCCTCTTAACTGTTTCTATCCTTCTATCTGTAGCTTCCTTTCTGGTCGTTCTAAAGCTGCTGTTGTAGACGGCCATCGTTCTTCTCCTAGACCTATCAACAGTGTTGTTCCTCAGGGCTCTGTCCTATCACCAACTCTCTTCCTTTTATTCATCAGTGACCTTCTAAGCTGTACGTCTAACCCTATCCACCCATACGCTGATGATTCCACCCTTCACCTTTCCTTTCGGTTCCCGCAACGTCCATTTCAGCAGTTGCTTCAACAAACAAGGGATGAGGCTATGGCACACCTAATGTCTGACTTGGCTCGTATCTCTGACTGGGGTAAAAATAATCTTGTTATTTTTAATGCATCAAAGACTCAGTTCTTACACCTATCAACCAGACAAAATCTTCCACATGAGTACCCACTAATGTTTAATAATGTCCAGCTCAATCCTGCATCATCCTTAAACTTACTTGGGGCTTCATATCACTAATGTTTAATAATGTCCAGTTCAGTCCTGCATCATTCTTAAACTTACTTGGGGATTCATTCTCTCGGGACTTATCTTGGAAAGATCATATTACATCTTTTGTAAAATTTGCCTCCAAAAGATTAGGTGTGGTAAGCCAACTCTGTACCTTCTTTACCTCAGCACAGTTGTTGACTTTATGCACGGGTTTTATTCGCCCCTGTGTAGAGTACAACTTTCATGTGTGGGGAGGCTCCCCACACACAGCTTTTCTAAACTGGGCGGAGTCAAAGGCTTTTCTCCTCATTAACTCTCCTCCTCTTACTGGCTTCCTTCAACCTTTGTCTCTTCGCCGCGCTGTTGCATCTTTATCTCTTCTATCGCTACTTCAATGGTCACTGTTCCTCTGAACTGTCTGCTTGCATCCCTCCACCTCTACGACGGGCACGTAGTACCCGTCTAGCAACAAACTCTCATCCCTTTTCTGTCCAACTCTCTAATGCAAGAGTTAACCGTTACTCCCAGTCCTTCATTTATGCAACAGGTCAACTCTGGAACTGTCTCCCTCTGTCTATATTTCCTACTTCCCATGATCTCCAGTCTTTCAAACGTAGTGTGTCCAGCCATCTCGGAATGAACGGATCTTGATTCCCCCCCCCTTGGAAGGAACGGTTTGCAGGCTCCTGGTCTTTGATTCCTTCTTCCTTGCATTAAAAAAAAAAAAAAAAACGCCCCAAGTCTTTAGGACCCCCCAAAAATAAGTAGCTAAGGAAGAGGTGTTAGGGATCTTCCTTACCGTACGAGAATACCACCCGAAGTCTATACCGAGAAATAAATAGCTAAGGAAGAGGCGTTAGGGACCTTCCTTACCGTACGGGCCGCCCCAAGTCTATACCGAAAAATAAATAGCTTAGGAAGAGGTGTTAGGGAGCTTCCTTACCGTACGAAATACCGCCCCAAATCTATAGGACCCCCCAAATAAATAGCTAAGGAAGAGGTGTTGGGAAGCGTCCGGCTCCCTAGCACCTCTTCCTTAGCGATTTTTTTTATTTTATTATTATTTGTGAAGATTATGGCGATATTAGATTTAAATAACAAAGAAGAGAACAACAAGGTGTAATCAGCAAAAAAAAAAAAAAAAAAAAATCGCTTAGGAAGAGGTGTTGCGGAGCTTACTTAACCGACGAGAATAAGGGAGGCTAGAGATCGAGCCCACGCTGTGACGGATACCAGTGAGCCCTGGTAGTGTGTCCTTGCGTGTGTCCGGATACATACAAAAAATATTCGGCTTTTCCTTGTATTGTTTCTTATACATTCTCCTCACTCGTACTTCGCCAGCGTGGGCAAGGCTTACAATATCTGGCCACCTCTCCCTCCTGCAGTGATGATATAGAGGTACAGATAAGGTCAGATACAGATACAGGTACACATACAGGTACAGGTACAGATACAGATACAAGTACACACACAGGTACAGGTACAGGTACAAGACACATACAGGTACAATTACAGATACATACAGAAGCAGGTTGCTGATAGTCACTGATATAAAAGTCAAATACTCTGAAGAGCTTTCCTCTTACGTCTGGCAGAGCTACGTTATGGGAAGGTTACCATGTCTCTTTCGTTACTGATAATGGTGTTCTCCCATTTAGCACCTTTAATCACGGAGAATGCGTGATAACAAAGACAATAAATTCACCAAGCAGGGTGCCAAGGAAACTGCGGAAGATGATGCAAGTGTAAAATTATCACATCAGAGAACGTTCCGTGCTCTGCAAGTGACTGTTTTCGTATCGTTCAGTATCAAAAAATTTCGTTCAACTGATGTCCCCGTTGATGTCAGCCTACAGTAGAAAAAAGAAAAAAAAATGTATACGATACGACTGCATGAAGTCAGAAATAAAGGAGTACTTAAGTGCGCATCCCTGTAATAGTACGTTTTTTTTTTAGTCTGCATAATTAACAAAAGAATAAGGTGGCAAATATTTCGTTCAGTTATCTTGAACACGAGAAATTTAGCGTTTTTTTCGTCCATACGTGATTCAACAAATAATCAAGCTATAATCGACATATTTCCACAAAAGTGTTGGTGATGATCAATATATCTTTGACTTTTTCTCGCTTTTCTAGAGGGTATTGCATATGGCGACATTCTAGCATCTTTCAAGGGGAAGTTTAGCAGGATTTGTTAATTTGCTTTGGCAGTTCTGAGACTGCGAGTTACGTATTTTAGATATTTTAGCATTTTTCCACTATGCTCTGTGTGTGTGTGTGTGTGTGTGTGTGTGTGTGTGTGTGTGTGATGACATGCTATAGTTTTATGACCTTATCTGAGACTGTCTTACTGCAGCGTATTTTTCCATAGTTCCGTGGAAGAATAAGACAGTTTTACATGGCTCTTAAATTACATTTTTCCTTTACAACAATACATATTTCAATCAATCAGTCAATCAGTCCAGCAATCAAGGTGGAGAGACAAGTTAATGAGAGTCGCATCCCCTAAGGTTAGCGACATTTGGTAACAATGGAAGCAGACGAGGAAGAAGATCAGAAACGTGTTTGTTTCTAAGTGTATACGTATATGCACGAGAAGGGTGTAGGTGTTCCTTCTAAGTTCTGGTAGCCTATATCCAACGATCCACGCCCATCTTATACAACGCTCTGCTCCTATACAAAGCCTAACCGCGGTAAGTGTGATGCAGTGAGTTAGATCAGTAAAAATGCTTATAACAGTGAATGCCTGTTGCTTATAACAGTGAATGCCTGTTGGACAGGGCTGTGTTGATGAACCTGTCACTGAGAATCGTATTTTCGTTGACAGAGGACGTTTCATGGCTTCATTGTCCTTTTTTCTGTATGCACCTTAAAGATAAGGTATAAGTGGGGAAGGGGGATACGCCGTGAGGTTAATTCGCCGCGGTGCTCACCTCCGTAACACTTTGAGCCTTAGGAAGATTATTCACCCACTATCCTGGGATACAGGGCCACTGCATCACGCGGGTCACCACAGTTACCTCCTCTAGGTGTTACTCAGGGTACTCATTTTACCTGCCAACCCACAAAGGGTAGAAAGACACCTGAATCGAGTGGCCTGTGGCTCTGCTTTTATGCTCCCTTGCAATTTCACCAGTACAACTCTTATGCAGACAAGAACGCAGACAAAAGTATCGCCTGATCCTATGTTTAAATAACCCAGTGTAATAATTGATCTTGGTATTTTGTTATCAGTAAGCATTATCAGCACTATCGCTCCACGACACCATCAAGGGGCGAGAGGGGGTTATGAAATGAGGGTGGGAAACAATGTGCATAGTGGATTGGACATTAGGCGGCCGGTAGGGCTGGGACAAGAGTGTATGCCCTGTGAAAAAGAGAATATAGGTAAGTGATTTGAGTGTAGTGAAGGTTTGTTTCAAAGTATGCTCCAAAAATGGTGTCGGGAGGAGGCTAAAGACATGGGCAGAGAGAGAGAGAGAGAGAGAGAGAGAGAGTTGGAAGTGTGACAAGTGGCGGGGAATTAATGATTTACGTGAAGTGAAGGTTAATCAAAGTTTTCTCTAGCAAGAACAGCGAGACGATCATAATGAACGAAGAGAACAATAACAAACTTATGACCAAATTAAATTAGAGTACTTGGTAAAAGTCGTATTCTAAGTGGCATGATAGGTTCGTAACACCTCTTCTTTAGCGATTTATTTAGCATATGACAACTCATTAATCTCTTACGATTACAACAAAAGGAGGTGGTGAGTCTTGCTACACACCTTCATACAGTCACTGGTTATAAATTCGTGGGTGTAGCCACACGCCCTTTTGCAAATATTAGCTGTAGTATATGCTATAAAATGTAAAGGAATTAATAAGATATATTACATACAGGAGAGAGAAGTAGCACCAGAGCAGCACTGAAGCACACCATGGCAGCACTTGCCACAGCCTAAGATGATTGCACCGCCTTATTGGTGGGTTGTATGGGGTCGGTGAGTGGTGGCCGAAACACCAATCAACACGACTCCACTCCCCCTCTCTCTTTCATTTTCGCTACTTTTACAAATTTACTGTATACATGTTCTTCATTGGTACACAAGCGTTTTCTTTTACCTTGGTTTGAGCAGTATATTTGTTAGCGACCATGGCTAGACGACGTAGCCTGTGAGGTTCTCTTGCAGGTTCTTAAATCGTTTAAATATCGACATAGTTTCCAACTTTCCAACAGTAACATTCAAGAGGAGATTAGGGTATAATGTGACGCATAAATCGCTAATGATGCGAAAACACCAGAGCTACTTAGAAAACAGTAGGTTATACCGTTACAGAAAAAATATAAATAACACGCAAAAGAACGTTAAGATGTAATATGCAAAGTAAATCGCCATAGAAGAGGTTGTGAAGGATAAAAGTGAGAGAGAGATGCGAGTGTGAGCTAGCGAACACACTTTCCCACACTCACTCTTTCACTCCCTCACGCTTATTCACACTCTCTCAAATTACTCCATCAATACCCACTCATTCATACCCTGACATTCACTGATTCACTCCCTAACGCACTCATCCACCGCCTTACCCTCATTCACTCCCTGCTCACTTATTCACTCCATATTCACCATATCACTCGCAGTAGTCACTGGTACACTTATTCACTCACGCATTCACTGCCTCACACATTCACCCATACACTGAAACCCCACATTCTTTCTCTCTCTCTCTCTCTCAAAATGGAAGAGCTGTTGTTCAATGATTCTGCTATAATTGTGTTTATAGCGCTTTGACTTCAGCCAGCGATTGTTTTTCGTGTTTTATTATTGTCATCCCAGACGATTTCATTCTGATCTGGGGGTTTGATACAGCCTTCATTAACTTCTTCAAGAGCATTCTTCTGAGCTGACTAAAATTTTCAGGAAGTAGCAAAAATAAGATTCAAATAAAATGCTTGGGGTGAAGTGGACATACGGGTAATGGGAATGGCTGGGAGGAGGGAGGTGAGAAGGGAGGAAGAGATCGGTAGGATGGAAGTCGTGGAAGCAACGAAGAAAGCCAAAATTGGGAAAGCCCCAGGAATTGATAGAATGTGTGCTGAAATGCTGAAGCCTGGGGGAGAGATGGTAGTAGAATGGATGTGAAAGATGTGCAGATTGGCCTGGGAGTCAGGTAGAGTCCCGGAGGATTGGAAGTCAGGTATAATTATTCCCCTGTACAAAGGAAAAGGGGAAAAAGAAGTTTGTGGTAATTAGAGGGTCATTTGTCTTAGTGTTACAGGAAAAGGATATGGTAGGATACTTACTGACAGACGTAGGGAAATAACAGAGGAATTAGTTGGAGAAGAACATGGAAGTTTTCATAAGGGAAGAGGTTGTATAGATCAGATTTTCATTCAAAGATCTTTAATGGAAAAGTTTCTAGAGAAGGGAAAGAAGTTGTATGCAGCCTTCATGGATTTGGAGAAAGCATATGACAGGGTGGATAGACGAGGAATGTGGCAAGTATTATGAATTATGGAGTAAATGGGAAGTTATAGAATGCCGTGAAGAGTATGTATGAGGGGGCTAAGGCTGCAGTGCATGTGGACAGTGAACTGAGTGAATTTTTCTATCTGAATGTTGGATTGAAACAGGGATGTGTTGTGTCTCACTGGTTGCTCAATCTGTATATAGATGGGGTTATAAAAGAGATACAATGTAAGCCAGTGGATGTTGGAGAGGCCCTAATGAGAGAAGGAAGTGTTTGGGACCTTCTTGTACTGTTGTTTGTAGATGATACTGTATTGTTAAGTGAAGACGAAGGGGAAATGCAAGACTTGGTGAATGAGTATGGGAGAGTAAGAAACGGAATCTAAAGGCGAATGTAGGGTTATGGTCTTCGAGGAGAATGAAGTCACTGAATGTACAGTAAAGTTGGATGATGAGGAAATGGAGAATGTGAGTGCATTTAAGTACTGTACTTGGGAAGCGTGATGAGTAAGGACGGAAGTCTGGAGGATGGGGTGCATGAAAGGGTACAACAAGGAAGAAAGATTGCTGGTTCTTTGAAAGCAGTGATAAGAAATAGGGAAGTGTGCATGGACGTAAAAAAGTCGCTGCCTGACAGTATTGTGATACCAAATCTAAAGTATGGAAATAAAGCTTGGACCTTCTTGGAAGGACACAAGTCAAGAATGAGAGCAGTGTAAATAAGTTATCTGAGAGTAGCATGTGGAGTTATATGGAGAGAGAGACTGATAAATGAGGAAATGAAGGAACGTTGTGGTGTGGATATGGATGTGATAGAAAGCTTTAGGAGAAATACACTGAGGTGGTTTGGCCATGTGGAAAGGATGGAGAGCGACAGACAAATGAGGAGAGTGTATGTGAGTGAGGTCGAGGGGGGGAGAGGGAGGGGTAGGCCAAGGATGAGATGAAGGGATGAAGTGGAGAGGTATAGGAGAGAGAGGGGTGTGAGCTGGAAGGAGGGCAGAAATGGCAGGGGACAGCACAACATGGAGGTAATTTGTCTGTGGCCACCTCTTACATGATCAAGGCATCTGGCAATAGATAGACAGACAGATAGGATTTCATTCACATATGCTCTCCCGTTGTCAATGATTCTCTAACTCCAGCACGCATACTCTTCTCTCTCTCTCTCTATTTGTACGGTATATACAATATATAATATATTCATACTGGTGCTAGATGGTGGTAACCATCATCCACTCACTTGATGTAGAGCTGCTTACTTCTTCGTTAACATTTATCATTCTTTTCGTGTCTACCCTCCTCGCTTCCTATATCCTATCCTTTTTGTCACGTTTTATTACTCCTCTTCCCTTTTCTAGTGACTTTACATTGAGTGACAAGCCTAATGGTTTCCTGTAAGCCAGGAAACCATTTACATAGTGGGTGGTAACCATATAACCAGCCCATACGTGTTCCCTACATGTCAACAAGTGGGTTGGCAAAGGGTTATTGCCCCTCCCATAAAATAACTACCAGTAACTCAAAGGCACTCAGCCACCACTTGTGGGATTATGATGGCATTCTCGCTCTGTGTGTGTGTGTGTGTGTGTGTGTGTGTGTGTGTGTGTGTGTGTGTATTCATAGGTATGAGTTTGTTCCATAGCTTACTGTATACAGTATCTACTGTTATAATCAGTGTAGTGGCTCTCACGCATTTTTTACATATTCCCACAGTGGTGTTATTCAGAAATGTCAGCATCACACCAGCTTCGCCTACAGGGTAACCAAATCCTTTTGAGTGCCACTGAGAACCTGGCACCAGCTGTGTGGCAGTCAAGGGTCACCAGAGCTCTCGCTAAGTACCAGGTGAGCCTCATTCATTTGAAAATGTAAGATTAGTTTGCAGAAGGAAAAGAAGATTGCAGAGTCCCATGGTCTTTGTTCCTTCATATCCTCAAGTGGGAAAAAGGTTAAGTATATTGATGACAGTGATCATAAATACAGCACCACTTAAGTGGGACAAAAGGATAGCCTCATGGTGATGACGATGATGATGATGATAATGATGGTGATGACGTTGATGATGATAATGATGATGTTAATTATGAACCCTTTTTTTTCCAGACAGCCCTGCAGCAAGCCTTAACTAGCGATGACAGGTCTTCAGCCACCAAGAACTGTGCTGTAGCATCCAGAAAACTTGCTATTTTTAACGAGAGGAAAGTGATCCCCATCAACAGAGAACTTGTACTCTATTACTACAAAGAGTCCATCAAGCATTTCCAGAAGGCATACAGTGAAGGGTCTGGCTGTAAATCACATGACTGGTTGACGGATATAGAGAAGAGGCTTTCAGATCTGGTACAGGAGATTTTTACATATGCCAGGTCAGAGGATCTTGGGCAAGGTCGTGTCATTACTTTAATGAAAATTCTTGATGTTCTTCAGGATGATAAGTACCGAGGGGTATGCAACCTTGAAATTTGTCAGACCTACTTCAAAGCAGCCATCACTGCAATAGACAAGAGAAATTTTCAGACTGCACTCTCATGTCTCAAAGAATGCTATCAACCAGTGGAAGATGCTAAAATGTGTGGAAAAAGAGTTCAGGATGATCTTATTCTCACAGAAGCTAGGATTTTAGAAGATGATATATTGCTCCAGATGTGCACAGCGGAAGCCATGCAGGCAATATTCGTAGGTAAGAGCAGTCACGCAGTGTGGGGACTGAATACTGTTTAGAATTATTTGTAGATTATTTCTGTATGATATATTTTAAACCTTATCACTGAATTGTCTACAGTGATAACAGTTATGTACAGGATAACAATGACATGGAATCTTCATTTTCAGGTGATGATACCCTCAACAAAGCTTTACAAGACTATGAAAACTTGCCCATGCCTCTTGTGTGGAATGTCATTGACTGGTACAGGAGTGCAGTTATGCTTGCTAGGGAGCAGGATGTAAGTAAATTTGGAATTCCATTACTTTCAATCATGAATATGATGATCTACCAGTAATTGATCAGCAAACCTTGTTTCCTATATGTTCATGCATATGGAAGATGTGGAGCAATTTATGTCCTCTGTCAGTTAGAAGTAAGTCTCAGTTCCATCTTCTTTCTCATACAGGAAGCCCCAGGAAATGTTAGAAACTTCAATGGGTATTTTTATAAACAGTTACCAAACTACAATTTCTGATGATCTTATGGGCAAAAATGGTCTCCCTCATAATTCACTCACAAGGTTATCAGTACAGTAATTGTACAGTACTTCGTAATGGCTGAGAACTGGAACCATGTTGATGTAGCATTTTTTTTTACACACAGATAGCCCAAAAATAACCTCTAGAAGTTTCTCACACAGTTCCCAGGACATTCTGTGTATATTCATAGTTATGAGTCTCATATAGAGTACAGTCAGATCTCACTTAACGCCCGATCTGAGTACCCGAACCTTACATAACACGGAATACAATTTTTTAGGCCAGGAAATGGTCAAAACGAGAAAATGACAGATATAACGTGGGTGAAAAAATTTGCCCATTTTTTTTTTTAAGCCATACTACGCTGCGACAATAGGGATTACGTGCCCCAAGGCCACAAATTATGGTTTAAACAGTATTATGCGGAAAAAAAAAATCATAACACGGTGGGAACAGACATAACGCGAGCAGCGATAGTCATAGTACAGGTTGCATCAGCCAATGACGTATGGCTGTCACGTGTCTGCACGGGGTGTTGTCACGGTCCACTGAGCATGCCTGCCCCATTTGAGCCTACTCTCTTCCCGCACTCTGTCTCCAAACGTGCTGTGTGTTATCTTTGCCCTTTTTTTGGCCACCTGGGGACCAGTAGGAGTCCTGCCCTGCCTCAGAATCCCATTCCCCCTCCCCCCAGCAAGCCTACAACCTCTTCAATTCAAGGTGAGGAATCCTCCTGTGTTTGTATGTAATGAAGACATTATTAGGTAGGTAAATGTCTCAGAAAAAATCCCTGAAAATTGCCCCAAAAGGTGAACTTGGGGCTGGCTTGGGTACCGTGAAACCCTTTAGTAAGTAAACATATGGCCCTATAACGCGAAATTCTCATAAAGTGGGACCTTCCGGGGACAATATTCACACGTTATGTGAGAGCTTGCTGCACTATAAAAGGTAATAATATTTCAAATAACATGTGCAATACTGTACCTAAGCAGCACCTCAAACCATACAGCACATGTCACCTTGTCTGATCTGATACAACACTTTTGTGCTCTTGCTCAGTTATAGATCATGTGAACTTCCAATAACAATACACAAGAGGAATACCCTGTTGTTCATCTATGTAAATAAACATTTTTATGTACATTTCTAACAGGGAAATACATATTCTTTAGCAGACATCTCTTGTGAAATCTGCTTCCAAGAAATTAGGTTTGCTAAGCCGACTCCGAACTTTCTTTACCCCAGTATAGTTGTTGACTTTATACATGGGTTTTATTCGCCCCTGTGTGGAGTACAACTCTCATGTGTGGGGAGGCTCCCCACATACAGCTCTACTCAATAGGGTGGAGTCAAAGGCTTTTCATCTCATTAACTCTCCTCCTCTTACTGATTCCCTTCAACCTCTGTCTCTTCGCCGTACTGCTGCATCTTTATATCTTTTCTATCGCTACTTCAACGATCACTGTTCCTCTGAACTGTCTGCTTGCATCCCTTCACCTCTATGATGGGCACATAGCACCCGTTTAGCAACAAACTCTCATCGCTTTTCTGTCCAGCTCTCTAATGCAAGTGTTAACCGTTACTCCCAGTCCTTCATTTATGCAACTGGTCAACTCTGGAACTGTCTTCCTCTGCCTGTATTCCTTACTCCCTATGATCTCCAGTCTTTCAAACGCAGTGTGTCCAGGCATCTCGAAACAAACGGATCTTGAATTTGGCTCTCTTTCATATTGTGTTTTGTTTTTCTTGGAAGGAACAGTATGTGGGCCCCATGGCCTTTGATTCCTTCTTCCTTGCTTAAAAAAAAAAAGTCTGGTGAATCAAAAACAGTATGAAGACACAGTAAAGAGTTCTCTTCTGCTGAGAAATATACAAATACAGTATGCAATATATTTTTTCACAGGTTGAATTAGATGCAATGGCTCATGCCAGGATTGGTAAGGTGTACCACAAGGTGCTAAACATGCCCATGATAGGCAAGCGGGAATACAAGTATGCCATTGACCTTGCTACTTCACTCCACCCCAGGACCTTCAACACCACAGGTACCAAACTACTGTATGTTTTTATTCACCATGCCGGAGAGGGATGCATTCTCAATTCTCGGGATGGTACCAATTTAACCAGGCAGTGATCGTACTGTACAAATGTCCTTCAGCTCCCTCCCTGTTTCCCAAAAGGAAATACTGTAGTACACTGCAGGAGAAGGGCAACTTCAGTATACAATCCACCTGGTTCAGGTTCAGATAAGCTTGGGGTAACCACCACCACCATCGCCACCGCCGCAGTGGTTAAGACATCTGCAACAGGGGCAGCAATAGTCGCTGGTTTTTGTGGACCCAAGGTCAATGAATGTGAACCGAGTGAACTGCAGGCTGAAGCTGACCTCCTGGCATCCTCCTTTGGGGGCACAGGAAAGAGGTTTAGGGATGCATGTATACTGTGCTGCCCAGTTATGCTGGTGCCACCACGTGAAGGCATCCCTCCCAGCACCGTTATGAGAGCAAACAATGAAAGGCAACATTCACGAGACAGTACAGTATGTCACATACCTGCCAAGGTCAGACAGTTTGGAGTTCATGTTTTTGATAGAGAGATTGAGCATTCAGCTCACTCTACTGCATACTTTAACAAAGTCCACTAAATAGGGTCAATGTCTTAGCCTCTCAAAGCAGATAATATGAAAGTTGTGAGACTCAGCTTTCACATATGCTGGTAGGTACAAAAGTTATGAAGCTGTTGGCCCATTACTGATATGGTTCAAATCCTGGTGGAAGCAGCTGGTAGCATTTGACACAGGTGCCTAATTATCCTCTGTGGGTCAGTCAGTAAATGAGTTTTCAGGATAATGTCTATGGGAAATAACTTGTCAACCTGGATGATGCAGTGGCATTGCATCCCAGAAGAGTTAGTGAATAACCCACCAAAGGCTTAACTTATGACAATGGGCACTGCTGCAAAGTGCCTTATGGCATCTGCCTCCAGCTTTACCACTATGTTACAAGGCAATATATTTTTTTATGACTGGAACAGGGAAGGTTTGGAGTCAGTGAATCCAATGTTTGGCCCTTGGTCTTTGACTGATGCTGCTAATGTGAGCAGGGCAATACGCAGGATGCAGTTGGGGAAGATGGCAGGTGTGTCTGGGTTGACTGCTGAAATGGTGAAGGCCTCAGGAGATACAAGAGTGGGGTTAGTTATTGATTTGAAATATATGATTATATATGAGTGTGTTGTCCTAGATGACTGGCTGAAGATGTGTAAATGGGCAAGGATGATGCCCTGGAAAGAGGAAATTGTAGAAGCATAAAACTTTTGGACAAGATAATGAAGGTAATGGAGGGAGTTCTAACAGGTATGATTAGAGAAAGAATGAACATTTATTAGATGCTGTTTGGGTTTATGCCAGGCAAAGGGACCTCTGATGCCATGTTCATTGTCCGACAGATTCAGGAAAAATATATGAGAAAGAAAAGGGACCTGTACTTTGTTTTGTTGATTTGGAGAAGGCCATGGACAGAGTCCCTTGGGAGGTGGTGAATTGGGCAATGAGAAAGCGTGGCATTGAGGAGTGGTTGGTTAGAGTGGTTATGGCTGTGTACGTGGGTGCTCTCACCCAGGTGAGAATGAAAGGAGATTCGAGTGATGAGTTTTCTGTGAATGTTGGTGTGCATCAGGGGTCAGTCTTGAGCCCCTTATTTTTTATCATGGTGCTTGAAGCCCTCTCACGTGACTTCAGAAATGGACTCCCGTGGTAGATGTTGTATGCTGATGATATGGTGTTGATTGCAGAGAAGGAAAGGGAGGTGGAGAAAAAATTTAGGAAGTGGAGAGATGGTGTAGGGCACAAGTGCTTACGAGTAAATGCAGAGAAAACAAAGATGATGATGGTATGTAGGGATGGTGGCAATACTGTCAAAGAAGAGGGACAGTGGCCTTGTGAAGTTTGCCACAAGGGCATGGAAAGCAATTCCATCTTGTGCAGTGTTTGTGATAATTGGGTGCATAAGAGATGTAGTGGTATTAGAGGCAGACTGTGAGATAATGCTAATTTCATGTGTGCAATGTGTCAGGGAGAGCATTTGGAGATTGTCAGGCATGAGAAGATTGATCTTGCTGGTGAGTTTCTCAAGTGTGTGGAAGAATTTTGTTGCTTGGAAGACATGTTATGTGCTGGTGCTGGAGGTGGGGCTGGAGATAGCTCTGTGGCTAGAGTGAAGAGTGGTTGGAAGGAGTTCAGGAAGCTGTTGCCTCTCCTGACATTAAGAGGGCCCTTCCTCCATGTTAAGGGATCTTTGTATATGGCCTGTGTTAGGAGTGTAATGGTGTATGGTAGTTAGGCCTGAGTAGTAAAGGAATAGGCTATTCATAGGCTCACATGTACAGAAATGATAATGCTTAGGTGAATGTGCAGTGTGTCCTTGAATGTGAGGCCTGGGAGGACTAGATGTATGATGGAAAAGTTGAGAGGAAGGATGGGACTGGAATGTATTGGTGTTGAGATGAGGAGGGGTAGATTGAGATGGTTTGGGCATGTGGAGAGGATAGGGGATGACTACTGGGTGCAAAAAGTGAGAGTGAACATTGGGAGTGGGGTTGCAAGAGGCAGACCGAACAAGACCTAGGATGATGTACAATAGTAGAGTGTGACCTCAGAGATAAGGAACTGAATGTGGAGGCTGCCACAGATCGAGCAGCATGGAAAGCCGCCATTAGGTGACCAATGCCAACACATGCAGGCATATTGGAGCCTTTATAAACTAAACAAAACAAAAGAAATAATTGATAGGCATAAATCTTCTTCTTCCTGGTAGCGTGGTACCAGGAGTGTGCTGCAAGCCTGGCAGATATTCAGAAAGAGTCAGTGCTGGAGGAAGAGAAGCGTAAGGATGAGGCCAGGAAGGAGACCATGAACCTGATCAAAGAAGAACTAAAGGAAATAGATACTCACTGTAACAGTTCCTCAGATCTACTGAGATTCATATACAAAAAGTTTCCTCCTAAAAACCCCCGCCAAGTACTTCCTAAAAAGTTTGAGGACAGTATGAAGAAGACCCTCTGCTCGGCCATTCAGCACTACCACCCAGATAAGATTGATGTTAAAGTGCATGGGATGAAGTGGAAGGTGCTATGTGAGGAGATAACAAAGAGGCTGACAAATAAGTATGAGACACATAAGGGTGTCAATTAAGGTATGAGGCATTTAGAGCAGCTGTGACATTAGCTCAAAATCTGTGCTGCTAGATTATCATACCTAAATACTGGAACCTTTATATGCTTTAGCAAGAAGAGTCCATTCAATTTCGATAAAAAAACTACTGTTACATAATACGTACTAAAATCATGAAGCAAGTTTTACTAATAGGATACTTGGCTTAATATTATGAGTAAATTGTGATACTGGAAAATAATACATCATTGGCTGATAGATCCTTGCTATTATAAGGGTGTCATAATTATAATTCATTGGTGTAAAACTTTCTCATAATATACTCTTCTTTGGATTGGCTTAAAGTTGCCATTTCTCTGTCTTGCAGGGCGGTAATTTCTGGGGGGGGCTAGGGGGGCTATAGCTCCCCCAGTGTTTCTTTATACTAATTTGTCAAAACTTCAACTATGATTGGGGGCTTATAAGGCTGAACTTGAAAATAAAGATGGAAGAGGTCGCTTTCATCTTAAATGTCAGGACCAACTTGCCTAGCCCCGGGCTCCTATGCTCCTCTGTGGGGCGACATAGGATTGGATAATGAATGAATGATGAATGAAAACTTTGAGTAGCTTTGTTGAAAATTCAAACAAATCTATGCATGATTGATCAAATATTTCAAAATTTGATCCAAGTTGATCATAAACTAAATCGTAATAGTACTCAGATATTGATTATTTTATGATTTCCATAAGAATAAACGCAGGGCGGTATATTTCAGCATGAATTCTGCCGCAGGCATGAAACTACAATCTTGGTAGAAGTGCAGCATAGTGCAACAAAATTGTAATATGGCCAAATTATTAAACTAATTCACGGTTTGAGTTAAAAGTTTAGATTGGCAGAAAGGGAAGCCTTTTGTTTAAACACCCACCTCCATCACTAAACATACATGCCTCATTAAACATAAATCTTTAGGTAGAATCAATTTGAAAAATATCGGATGGTCTGCAAACTTAAGCACTTCAGTTTAATTTTAAGTCTGTAGTACGGAGGTATATACATTTGGTCTAGCCCCCCAGAAATTCTGTTGAAAATTACGGGCCTGGTCTTGGCTGTCAAAGAGAAGCTAGAGATTAACACTAGAATATGGTGCTAGACATAAGTTCTGTGGAAAGGATGTACAGCTTTTAGTACTGTATTATGCTCCCACTGAGCTGTAAGAAGAGATTAACACAAGAATCTGATACTTAAGCCCTTTTCACCCTAACTTGGCCTAAAATTGCCATTCCTCTATCTTGACTACTGAGCTGTAGCAAAGGTTCACACTAGAGGATAATGCCAGTCATAAAGCATTGCTATGGAAAGGATGCAGAGCTGTAGCATTGTCCTTTTTTCTGCCACGAAGCTGCATGAGATAGGCTTCAAATGGAAAAAAATCTGGGCCACGTTAAGGTAAAAAGGATGTAGTCTAAAATAAGTGCTATGGAAAGGATGTAAAGCCAAAGAGTATTACGTATTTTGCCAATGACGTACATGGAAAACTGCAAATGGGCAAAAATCACCATCAAGTTAAGGTGGGGCAAATTATACTGCAATACTGTATTCAGTACTATATTACAGAAGAAGAAAATGAAAGTCTAAAGTTTATACAACCCAAGTTACAGTTGTTAATTGGCTAAAGTTCTCATAACCCTGTACAATGGAATGATATCAACATGTAATGGTTTTACACATGCATGTATTTATTCTGATATCTTTTTTAATTTGCATGTCTTGATTACAGTAATTTAACTGCTTGGCCTCATAATCATTTTTACCCATTATTTTCAGCCCTAATTCAGCAGCCAGGTGCATGTGTGCTTTTTTCTACCCATACCATTAATGTACATGCTGTGGTTTGAATCCTAAAGGTTGGCATAAATTTTTCTATCATGTACTACTGGTGCCTGGAACATAAGTTGGTCTCCCACTCTGAAATGATCTGGATTACGTTAGCTAGACAATACTACAAAAACTGAATGTGCAAAGGGGTACTCTGCCTATCTGTCTATCGCGTACCATCCCATAATCCCATTAGGGGTGGCCACAAACAAGTCACCTCTACATCATCTCACTCTCTGCCATTTGGTTGCCCTCCCTCTAACTCACACTCCCTGCCCTCATATATCTCCAGGGGCCAGAATAGCTCAGTGGTAGTGCTTGCCCTCCACAGCTATAGGGTTGGTAGTTCGAGCCCACACGAAGCTAGAGTATTTCTGGTGAGAGATGTAATGGTCTCTCCAAAGATCTTTCCTTGCCTTCCAGAGTTATACAGTTTGGTCCATTGGTCATAGCGTGGGTAACAATGTAATGTAATTTCATATATCTCCAGTCCATTCCTCCATATCATCCTTGGTCTCCCTCTCCTCCTCACTCACATACACTCTTCTAGTAACTTTCTCATCCTCCAAGCCCCTAATTTTATATGGTCATTTAACGAAAACCCACAACTGTTAATGTGATCAGCCCGCATCCCATGTTACTGTAGTCGCAATGATACATACAGGTTAGACGTGTTCGGTCATCAACGTATGCTTCAGAAATTCCATCCATTCATGCATCGTCCAATCATTTTTTGCAACATATAAACAGGAAGGTAAGGGACTAAGACTAGGCAGCTTAGTACCAACTTGTAAGATGATGCTTCAGAAATTAATGTAAAAAAAAAAAGAAAAAAAAAAAGGAAGCTTATCTACACTTTCAAACTTTGATTTAATACTGCCCTTTCCCTTAAGTGATCTGGATTATGATAACTCAGACTCAGACCCTCTTAAGCCTCTGGTATTCTTATATCACATTACTAAATCTCCCAACACTCTCTCTCTCTCTCTGCTGAATGACAAGTCAGTGATTTCCCCTGTTCCAGGAAACTACACTGGGTGGTAACTACATAACCAAATGATGCCTAACAGTTTAGTATAAAGTACTGTACTCTCACTGGGTGGAGCCTGTATGGGTTCCATGTGAAGGGTGGCTAGGGTCTGCTGCTCATGTAATACCACTCAGGGACAAGTAAGGATTGTCACCGTTGTCTTAAATGTGTCAGAACTGAGTAGCCTAGACTGAGGCCCCAACACTCCTGTTTTTATGAGGTAAAATGAGATTGATGATGATGATGATGATGATGATGGTAGTAGTACTGTACAATCAGTCCTCATTTAAAGTTATTTCACTTAAAGTTGGCTTCTAATCAGGTTGCTGATGAATCAACACCTATTTTCATTTCAAGTTATTGGTATTCATTATAAAGTTATTTTGAAATCAGAAGTGGTGTTTTTTTGTGCATTTGAAGCCTCGGTCATGGATAAGCACTTTTTACTTAACACTGTTTTTTACCCAAAATAGCATTTTGCCTGCACATATCTAAATCTTTAAGTGAGGAATGATTGTACTTGGTTTTAAGGTCACAAATTTCTTTTGTTCACATTACTGGTAATATAGCTTGGGGAGGTAAGAAGCTGGAGAACTGTACTTCAGAATATATATCCAGTTAATTCAGTAATAAAATTGTTCTGAATTGTATCCTATTCCTTTTTCACCTAAAATCACAAAATAATACGTCTTGAAGTTGTTACCACCATATACTTGAACATACGCAGAAATCAACCTTCAATATAATGCATTTTAAGCTGTAGTTTTCATGAATTTATGTGCCTGATAATTTAGAAGGCTGTGAGTGTGTGTGTGTGTGTGTGTGTGTGTGTGTGTGTGTGTGTGTGTGTGTGTGTGTGTGTGTGTGTGTGTGTGTGTGTGTGTGTGTGTGTGTGTGTGTGTGTGCATCATGTGCTTCAATGTTTCATTCTTGGATGGTCATATATTTTTTTTACTACTGGCATTGGAGCTAAGACTGTAAGCCCAAAAAAACAAAAACAAATCGTTCTTCTACCAAGATTAACCAGAAAATTAAATTACCTCATAGGTATGAGATAAAACTACTGACTGAAATAAAAATTGAATAACATGAACAACAAATGAGGTAAAGTCAACACTATATCACGTTCTTGGGTTATACTGGGGTACTTTATGTGATTATCTTTTTATGTCTGATACTTCAACTTTTAAATCCGATATTCAGTCAAATAATTTAATCTAAAAATACCATGGCAAATAAAAACCTGACAAATAAATTGATATCCCTTTTGAAATCCTTGACAAAATAGCTAAATACTGAAAATAGCATGGGAAGAGGACTGAAGGTTGTACAAAGTGAGAGTGAAGTACTGTACCCCAACCAACAGAGCCTAACAGTGAAAATAGCAAGGGAAGAGGACTGAAGGTAGTACAAAATGCAAGTGAAGTACTGTACCTCAACCAACAGAGCACAAACAACCATTTGGCTAGCCACTCAGTGCAGAGTCATCAGAAGGGAGCACTACATCAAGTAAGTGGATGGTGAGTACCCCCACATACTACACACCACTACTTAATCTCAATTGCTACAACAGTACTAAACCACTTACCACATCCTTTTAATTTATACGATCTCTCTTTCTCCTCTTCTTCCCTTTTCCTTCTTATATTTCTCCTAGTCTCCTTCCTTCTTCCTCTCCTCTTTTCTTCCCTCAGCTCACACACACACTCAGCTAGGAATAAAATTAAACAGGTATAGAAATTGTTCCGTTTATAATTAAATATCCATAGAAGCTACATATCCTCGCACTCCTCCATTATCACATGAGTACAGTACATTATAAGGTGGGGCAAACCCTATGCTCGGAGACTCCACAGAATATATACATAGATCTTTATTTCTCACTGGCATAGGAGACTTTGTAACACTTCTTCCTTGGTGATTTATTTTGGTGATTGCACTTTAAAGCTTTTCAGTACAGGGATATCTTTTATTGGTACATTCTTTTGCTTCTCTGATGATTTTATTCAGCTTGAGAACTCTGAATTGACGGATTAGAAACAGCCTTCATTAACCCCTTGACTGCTTTAGTGTGTTTAACATGACAAAGATTTCCCTCCCCTTCAGCTTGGTCAATGGCCACAAGTAGTCAGATTGGAGGGTTGATTTGACTGGTAACCTCGGAGACTTATTCCTACCTCATGACTAATGTACATCAAATTTATTGCAATCACAACTTTGTACTTAAGTCATGAGAGTGACCCAGCTTCCTCATATCAAAACAAAGTAACTATACTGTACTCTCTTAATCTGTCTTAAAATGTTTCTGATTATAATACGATTACAGTAAAAGTGTTGTCTTTGGGCTGAGGGGATTATCATCATCTGGTGTTCTGTATTAATGTGGATATAGTGGACCTCATTAATATATAACAAGATAATGATCCTTAACTGCCCATCAACATGAATACGTGACATTTGGAGGCATGTTTAAATCTGAACCTACAAGGGATACCGACTATGAAGCAGTTGGTGACAGGGCCATGGGCCAACCCTGAAAAATCCCAATTCTGGCATCAATCCCTTGAGTCTGATAAGATATTTTCTATACCATTCTTGCAGGCGATTTTATTTAAATATGGAGTCACCTTTCGCAGTGATGATGTTAGAATCTCCATTAAACTTCACTGCTATGAGAAGTTTCTCCACAGTGAAATAAATTGCCAGGCAGTAGCAAGAATGTAATAAAGTACACCTTCCCCAATCCGAGTATCTGATTTCCAAAACGTCCACTTTCTAAAACTTTTTTCACGCAATATGGGAATGTTGATATCATCTGTCCTCACACAGTCAATGCATTTTTAAAGACAGTTTATTTTTGGACACATTTAAAAACAAATGATATATTACTGACACATACTTCACTGCATTTACTGTTCATGGTAACAGTCTATTTTTTACACAATTCTCTCATAGCTATCATTATGATTCTACTTTTGAAATACTCCATTTCCCATAGAGCCTTTGGAACCAAGCATTTCACATGTGAGAGAGTGTACTGTACTATCACTGTCATCAGAGTGAAGTGGTTAATGAATAAAGGTGTAATAAGCAAATACTGTATATAACTGCAGAGGAGATGCTACAAAATGTCCTACGTCAATGAGAATATTGCCCATTGTGACACATAATACCCCTTCTTTAACCCCATCACCCTCAAACTACAATATAACCTCCCTGCTCCAAGATACATTAGATTACATTAGATTATAGTGCATTAATATAGGCTTTGTATTACAGGATGACACTGCAATGGGTCAAGTTAAATTTACTGTACACTAGCTTAGCTCAGGATGGATTCTGCTGGGTTAACTTAGGTCAGCTTAAACTTAGATTAGTTACATTAGGTTAGACTACATGTTGTCCAGGTTGTCACTAGATAAAATTGTTTTGTAGGGTTATTAATACAGAGATATAGATATATTTTGGCAATTTAGATGAAGTTAACTCTGGATGTGTGGAGAGCTGACATTAGGGGATCAAGGTCGATGCATGCAGTTATGTTAGAACCTTTATGAGTGAATGAATGAGCTAGACTAATGTAATGGTGTCATCTTTGGGCACGGACACACATGCTTGAAATATGTGACTGACTTGAGGATATAAGGCACAGGGTTCAGACTCTGTTCATGCAGTGGAACTAACCCTGTGCTCTGTTTCATCCTGCTGGTCATATTTAAAGAAAGTGGGGCCATGCATTTACTGTAGTAATTGGAGGAGCTTATTTTTCTGGTAGGAAAAAAACAAATGAGTAGAGGTGAATGAATAGTGATGACTGAACACCCTGTAGGCCAAGATATATTATTTTTGTTCCATATCTACCTGTATTCTGTATGCTGTAAACAGTTTAACACAACAGTATGAGTGTCTGCAAACTCTGTGACTCTTTCTATGGTGCTACTGGGTCTCAAGGGAGGTGAGGTGTGGTTGTGGTATAGGACAGGAACTGAGTGGATGAGTGCAGGCAGAAGACTACACTCTTTTTTATCTTACCTTGGCCCAGATTTTTATCCTTTTGCAGCTTATTGCACATACCTCAGTGGCAGAAAAGGACAATAATATGGCTCTACTGTACATCCTTTCCATAGAACTACTTTGTGACTTGTAACATAATCTGGTGCCAATCTATTTTTACAATGAAGCATTCAAGACAGAGAAATTTAAGCCAAGTTTGAGTAAAAAGACTATAGTGGATTCGATTACGACATGACAGGCACACATTTGAAGGGGACTGATGGGACTTGATTATTGTTGTTGTGGTCTCAAGGTTCAAATGAAATGTGAACCTGATGGACTGCAGAATTAAGTTGACCTCTTCCTGCAGTCCACCATCCTTTTTTGGGGGATTGGGAAGTACTGTAGCTGTAGGACATGTAGATTACCCAGCTGTATTGATGCCACTACATGAAGGCATCCCTCTCAAGCATCAACATCAATGCTGATCTCTCATTTTTGTTATTTCATAGGTGTGAACAAGATTCAGAAATATAAAAAGCATAACATGAAAATAAAGGAGACTGAGCTGTGGCTAATTTCTGGGTAGTACAAATCTCATTTTGGCAGACGAGATAGGGGAAGCAGGCTGTAAAAGGATTAATATACCTGTCAAGCTAAAGCAACTGAATTGTACGACAGTAGGCTTAACCCCTAACTATGATGATGTTTTTCTCTCTCTCTCTTTTTTTTTTTAATTTCTGTTACTGTACTGCCAAAAAAACATAAACTTTGTACTCTTTTTCTGTGGCTGTAGTGCATTCATTCTCACCTAATCTCTTTCTCGCTGAGCTGATGGCTATGTATAGTCTGACTGGAGAGGAAATTTCGCTAGTAACTAAGAAGACTTGTTTCTACTGCATAAACATAGCTCATCAGATTTCACGCTACTGAGACAATATTCAAGTTGTGAATGGCCCAGTTCCATCAGATGAAAACATATCAACCACACCAATCTCAGCACACTCTACATATTTAACCCCTTCTGCCTGTTACTGTGTTGTTATGTTTTACTCTTGCTACCCACCAACAATTATTATTCTGCTTAGAAGTGTGTGGAGCTTTGAAAAGACAGACAGACCAATAACGAAGTGAAGGAGTTTTGTAGTGTTGCTGCGGATATGTTAGAGAGCATTAGGAGAAGTACCTTGGGATGGTTTGGCCATATGGAATGAATGGAGAATGGGAGACTGATGAGAGAGGGTTTGGCCACGTGGAAAGGAGAAAGAGACTGATCAGGAAAGTGTATGTGAATGAGGTAGAAGGATGGGAGGGGAAGGAGGGAACTGAGGATGAGAACTAAACTTAACAAAGAACCCAGAACTAACCCACAATGCCTTAAAATCTACCGAATAAGCTAATTAAGTATTCACATCTTTTTCATGGATGCTGTTGTTGTGGATTGAGGTTCAGTCTGAAATATAAACCCAACTAACTGCTTGCTTGAGTTGCCCTTCTCTGGCACTCCAACATCCTCTCCTTTTGGGGGATAAGATAGTAGTTGAGAGGTATTTATATAACCAGGCAGTTGAGATGCCTAGTTTTATTGGTGCCACCACGTGAAGGCATACCTCTCCAGTACCTGCACCTACTGTATAAACTCTATATACAAAATTATAACCTGTATGTGGTATTAAAAGCAACCAATAAACATGCACTGTACAATAACTGGGAATAAACATCTATCACTATACATAATGATGATAATGATAATAATACACCTACCAATGTAAATGATATGATAATGATAATATCCATCCATCCAACCATCCATTCACCCATTTACCAGTCCATTCAATCATCATCCAATCTCGTGTTGCCCCATTAGGAGCTTAGTGTAAAAATGTTAATAATAAAACTTAAATAAGAACATACAATACAGAACAGTACAGTAAACAATGTCTTAACTGATCTGGGATTGAAGGGTGAAACATGTCTGAACTGACGAAACATGTTAAGTAGAAGACTTCCTGGATGTCACTGTTGTGGTGGTAGAGATGATGACAATGACAGTGATGATGATGATGATGATGATGATGATGATGATGATGATGATGATGATAAAATGAAAAAGCAAGTGGAGAAAAACAAAACACCTCCACATCACCCTGTCTCCACCATCACACTCCCCATTCTCCATCTCACAAGCCCTTCTCTCTTATATTTCTACATCCCATCCTTCTATCTCCTCCTCCCCTTCCTTCCTCTCCTCCCTCCATCTCACACATATGCTCTTCCAGTCTGTCTCTCATTCTCTATCCTCTCCACACTGGCAAACCAATAATATCAAAATAAAACACCCTCAAGCATAACAATAAGGCAATTTAGGGTTGAATAATGCATAGACTGAGGTGATCTGGACATGCAGAGAGAGAAAGGAGGATGAAAACTATGTAAAAAGATCTATGACTGTGAATATGGAGGGTGGAGCACCTAGGAAAACTTGAGATGAGGTCCTACAAAATGACTGCAGGGATGACTGACTGAAGATTTGTCACACGTGTAGGGGTGAGAGACACGAGAACACAGCTGACATGCAGGAACCTAACAAAATCTTTTAAAAAATAAACAAATCAAAATGTAAATAAATAAGTAAATAAAACCTTGCCTTACCATCAAGTTGCTACTCTACTGATAACCATTTCAAAACATATTACAACTCAACGGCTACGATGGGCGACAGTGCGACGAAACCTTACCTAATATCTCTTGAAGGAATAAACAAGGACATTTTAGGGAGGCTGCAGTATCTCTGGCCTGTTTTCTCTATGTTCTGAGCCTCCTCTGGGTGGTTTTAGGGAGGTATCGGTATTCATATGGTCTGGCTGCTCTTCAGTGTGCCTCTCAATTGGATGGTTTTCTGAGTGAAGTGTGGTAGTTCTCAAACTAAGCAAAGGATGTGGTCGGGGCAGAGCCAGGATTTTGTCACTGGGGTCCTGAATTATAGTTGCCACTGTTCATGAGATACTGCTCCCTGGGAAGTATTGTAACAGAATGTACACTAATGAATGACATATCTTGTAACAAACTTAAAAGGAAACAACCAATGAAATAATCATACGTAGCTCAATGAGAACATAAAAATATATACTGTAAATAAATAACAAAATGGGTGACTTGCTGTTCAGTTTATTCTCTTGGAAATAGAGGGGTCTGGGCCTCTTGGTCAGGGGTGTGGTCCATAGCATCAAAAAATATTTCCATGCAACTCACACTATAAATCTGGAGTGGGAGGTGGGAAGGGGAAGGAAATCAGATTTATATGTATCAATGGAAGTTTTGGAGGCCCTCTTTATGTAACTGGGGAGAGCAGGATGCTTTCACATTTTGGACATATTTTAACAGCAAAAATAATGTTCATCTAGGCAACCTGTCCTGCATAAAGATGTGGCAAGATTCAGAAACAAAGACTGACAAAAATTCGAATGTTGGTGAAAATAATGCAAAACTGCATGGGGTTGATAGGTACCGTATACTAGCGAGGGGTGTGTGAGTTGTAGAAAGAGAAGCCTGATGATGGAGGACAAGGTGACATGGGAACAATTCATTTGTAGCCACTCCTTCCAAGATTAAGGTGTCTGGCTATATGCAGATGAAAGAGAGATGTCTCTGACTGGTAAACACTGTGAAGTACTGTGTATGCACTGTGTATTAATATGGCAGGCTGGAATGTCGTGAGAAACAGATACAAAATGAAATGAGATGGATTTAGAGAAGAAAAACTTAGATTGTACCTAGTCATCATCCAGACCCTCACATGTATTCCCACCTAACTATGGGGTGAGGTGGTGTTAACAATAGAGGTTACAACCCCAGACTCATCTGGACGTGAACCCAGTGGACTGCAGGCTCATCACTCATCTCTTGCAGTCCACCAATCTCCTTCTGGGGAACAGGAGAGGGAACTGAGGGATGTTCGTAAAACCAGGCAGAGGAGTTGTCCGGTTATATCAGCGCCACCACATGAAGGCATCCCTCTCCAGCAGCATGGGGTGAGGTAGGATCCACAAACAAGGAATGAGACAGCATACAAGTGGGAACACAAATGACAATATTCTCAGTGAAATGGGCCCCACACTCATTCACACACCACTTAAGTTCCTGGAATCCTGGCTCCATCTCTGAAATCAAACCAGAAATAAAAACATACAACAATATGTTCCTTAAAATAGTATACAAAATTTGAGATTTACTTCTTCAGTACCAAACATCTCCTCACAACTAAAATCATCTGGTGGTATAGCTCTTTCACCTTAACTTGGCCCAAATATTTTTCTTTTTGCTGTTTATTTCACACAGTTGCAGAAAAAGATGATGTTAGAGCTCTGTACTCTCTCCATTGCACTTCCTCATGACTAGTATCATATTCTGATCTTAATTTACTGTTACACCTCAGCATTCACGATGGAGAGATGGCAACTTCAGACCAAATTAAAGTGAAAAGGGTGAAGTGAGGATACAGGGAGCTTCATAAATAGCAGTCCACTGGAGACTCACCTAGCGATAACTTATGTTGTGAGGATGGCTCAGTCTGCTGGTGTGGGTATGAGAGCAGCAGTGGCGGTATGAAATGAATTAATTGATGCAAGACAGACACCGCTAACACTTACTGAGCTGTCCCCAAACCACACAAGAAATCTCCCGGCAGAGTGAAAGAGGAGTGTTACACAAAGACCATCCTGTATAATTAAAGGAATCATCATATCACATAGGTTAATGGAGAGAGAGAGATTCTGACCCCTTCCCTGTGAGATGCCTCCGTATGCTGAATAAAATCACGTTAAAAACGGAGGGGGAGGTGGTTCAAAACGGAGGGGGAGGTGGTGTGGAGAATGATAGACATACAAAGAGAGTGTACAGTATGTGACTGAGGTGGAGGGGGGCTGGGGCTGGGAAAGATTGAGGATAAGATGGAAGGATGAGAATGACAAGGAGAGTGCATGAGAGTGAGACAGAGGGGGAGGGGGGGGGGAAGGAGCAAGAGAAGACTACAGATGGGATGGAGGAATGGGGTAAAGTATATGAGAGAGGGGGTGTGAGCTGGAGAGAGGGACATCAGATGGCAGAGGACAGAGTGCTGTGAAAATGATTCATTTGTGGCCACTCCTTATAGGACTAAGGCATATGCTGATAGATACATAGATAAATATGTAGGTCGATAGGCAGACAGCTAAACATACATAAAGAAGAAAAAATGGACATTATAGTGAATGTAATGTTTAAACAAAACTTATGCATACAGCTAAGAAAATAACAAAGCTCTGTACTCTGCAAAGCTAAAAAATGAAGTCAGCAAGAACTTATTAAAAAGTAAATGCTAGATACTGCATCAGATAGATAACTGTGCCCTACTCAACATTCAGCTTCCTAGTACAGTATGCAAGCATGTTGAAACCCTGCTCTTATAACCAATACAAATATGAATAAATAAACTAGCTGTTGTTGTCAGTGTTGCTTAACTCCACTCTGTCAAACTGAGCAGACCTGTTGATTAAAGATAAGCAACTGCTTCTGTGTTGCCATCCTACAGGTACAGTATAATCCATGCACTGTGCAGGGAACCAGGACCCCCTTGTGGTAGACAGCACCTCACCAGAGTTGGACCAGAGTCCTCCCCCATGGTGAGGTGCATGGAAATGTAAGATAGTTTGGCTCCTGAGTGGATGGCATAACTTTGCTCCACCCAAGGTGCACAGTGCCATCTCTTGCAGGCTCCTCATCAGTGTCCCTAGCTAACAGTGCAATACAAATGATACACATATGTTTGGGATATTATGGCATACTGTACAACCACAACACATGGAAAAATACTGTACGAAAAAAGGAAAAATGCAAATATAACTACCAATAACAGGATCTAATACTGCATATATCTGTGACTGGGAATATTTCAGCATACACTAATGTACAGTAAACATGAGACACTCTGGGACACAACTTACCAACCACCAGACACGAGGGATGGAAAAGCAGGATCAGCATGACACCAATGTCAGTTTTAAAAATTGTTATGTTGTTCTGACTGAAGCAAAACTGTTTTTGTACACGAGAATATAAAAACGTGAATAGCCGCAGGCTCCTATTCTTCTCTGTGGGGTGACATAGGATTGGATAATGAATGAATGAATGAATGTACATTCATTCTCAGGGAAAAGGGAAATGGCTGGAGAAAGAGAAGGCATGTAAATCTCACTCTCTGTCATTGTGGAATTTGACATGTTGTGTCTTGGAGTGCCACATATAAAAACTAACACAATTTTCCTTATATATCTTGGGGAAACTGGCAAATTAGCTTGGTAGAAACAATATAACTTTAACCAGCATTTTTTCTGTACTTTAGAGTGTACTTGATGGCAGAAATGAATGTGTAAAAAAGGTGATTTACATTTCTGTCCCTGCAATGTGAACTAATGCTATAAATGTGTGACTGGACATACTTGTGCATGGAATAAAAACACAGTACATGGGAAACTATGCACATAAACACAGCATATGGGAAAATACAGGCAAAAATGAAGAACATGGAAAAATAAAACAAAAACATAACTACCAATAATATTAAGTGATGCTATACATATGACTGGAGATATCTGACATGGAAAAAAAATCATTAATATCTAGAACTTTTTTCCCACCTATGGACAAATTAAAGAAAAATAAATAATATGAACTAAATTTCCTTAGCTAAATACTCCTTCCATGATTGGCACAAAATAGAACAAGCAGAATAACAATACTTACAATATATACATAACACAAACTAATTTCTTTACTACAATGGTAATGGCAAATACAGTAAAACCTCCTTAAAGCTCCTTTAAGTTAGATGCAGTTCTGTCTTGCTTGTAACTTGTGGCTTTTAGGTGGTCAAAGCTTACCGGTAACCGTCACCCACATTAATTTGCGTCTGGCCCCCAGTATGAACACACACACCTTCCTTGTGAAATAAAGTGAACTACCAATGATAAAAGTGAGGTGTAAGTGTTAACACAGGTGTAATTATTGTAGAAGTTTATAATTCTAGCATTATCTTGTATTTTTTGTTACTTGCACTGTATGTAAACATTCTATAAGAAAAAATTAAAAATCTTCCTGAAATGGCCATCTAGGTGAGATTTATGTGCTTTTTTCAATATTTTTTTTATAGTAAAAAGAATCCAACTCCCCCTTAGGATGGGATGGTCCAAGATAAGTCGAACTGGCAGTTAAAAGTTGGACAGGTTTCACCTCCAGAGAGTTAAACTTAAGGAAGTATTACTGTACTATAAATCACAAATGTATGAGCAAAATGATTACAACACTGTAACCAGAGAGAATGAGATACAGCATGAAATTGTGAACTATGCATTGTATGAATTTATGGGAATATGCAAGGTGTGAAAAGCTGATACATGCTACCGACACCTCCCAAAGCATGTGAAGTCTTTCTGAAGTTAAACAAACTCAGGTGGCAAGAAATCATTGTAGTGAAGGGTTTAAGATCAAAAGAATGTTAAAAATCACAGCTTAAAACAGGGACTTACTGTGGATATATTCACTGCCACAGTCTTGCCTTGAGTGAGGGTTGTGACTTAGGTGTTCACATTTCAGATACAAAAATACCGTATGGTCAGGATTGGCAACTTGTGTAATCGAGGTCAGTAGCTTTTTAAATGACTCAAGGTACCAAAACCTAAAAAAAAACTTTATCATAATTATCAAGCAAATGGGCACCTTGCCTCATTTAAAAACTTTGATGTGTAGATGATCACAAACTAAAACAGATCCTGATTTATCGCTAAAGTATGTCTACTCTAACCTTGCAAAGATCTATAACCACTTCTGGCTCAGTTTACAGACAAGCATTGTCAGATCTGAGAGTTGATTTAGCTTGCACCCAAGAACACGACTTCCTACCTCATTAATTATGGCTCATTAAATTTCATGCAAGTACTGTTTAGTATTCAAGCTGTAAAAATGACCCAGTACTGTCAGATGAAAACTGATTATAACAACAGGGTGAGTTGGACTAACTTGCTTAATTGCATGTATACAGGAATTATTGACCTTAAATGGATATCTACTACCTTTCTCTCTCTCTCTCTCTCTCTCTCTCTCTCTCTCTCTTACACACATGCATACACAGATGCAGGCATGCACACAATTATGTATATGTGCACACACACACACACACACAATGCACACACACATGCACACGCACACACACACACACACACACACACACTTACCAGTTTCCCAGCCGATTTGAGACCCCGCATCCCACTAATACACAAGACAAAATTTATAATGCTTCCAAAACAATATGAACGTGAAAATATATAGAAATATTAACACTTCAAATAATATCAAGAACTTCACATATGACATACACAGACATACAGGTGAAGTGCAAGGAAATGTAGAGAATAACAGCTGTCCTTCACTCTCAAAATTATATCCAGGCAATGACACAAGAAAAAGAAGCATGTTCAGCACTTACAATTGGTAACAAAAACAAGAGAAAAATGCAATACTCATTTCTAAAATAAACAAAAAATAAAAAATTAAAAAATGCATTGACACATTTCTGGCACTTCACATCCAATACCTATACGCAAAACCCGGAAAAAAAAAAACTTACCTTACATGCATAGATTTTAAATTGTGACACAAGTAAAATGTATAAACTACACAGAAATTGTACAAAGGTGACAGTACCTCACATCCCGATCCACCACATCCACCTTGAGTTGAAAATGTACAGGATAATAATAAGATAAAGCTTGGTAACATGGGCAGTGACAGTGTTAAGAAGTAGACTGAATTTCCTCCATGTAATGGTGGTTTTTAGAACACAAATCCTTTATTACCTGGCTCAGAGAGTGTGTGAAAAAGCAGACTGTGAATTCCCTCCTCATAATCATGGTTTTAGAACACAATCCTTCAAACTAGTACGATTTAGTGAATGATTAGATAAGTACAGGCATTCCTAATTGGGACTTGAAGAGGATCCCTAATCACAGAATACACAACAGCATGTTTGTTTTAACCTGACAAAGATCCCCAACCCCTTTCAGCCCTGCTGATGGCCTAGTGTAGTCAGACTGGAGGGTTGATATGACTAGTAACCAAAGACACTCATTCCTACCCCATAACCAAGAGTCATCGAACTTCACACCCAGTTCAATCAGGTAAACGCAAACTGAGTACAGCCCCTGAGTGTCCAGTAATGTACACAATATCCTGTATTCATGAAGGACATCCTAGCCTAAAATGGTTAATTAGGGATTGGTAGATAACAGTCCGTATTTTCCTCTGTTAATATAGTGTGGCCTAAACCCACTGAACCCGGGGATGCCCTTTTCATTTCATTCCTGTAATCTCCTGATGATTCTATTCAGCCTGGGATAGACCATTCAAGTTGGAGAAGTTAGATACAGCCTGACTAAACCCTCCAGTACAAGACGCCTCCCCCAAGGTAAATACAATCGGCAGCAATATTATTTAAAAGGATGTCGCCCTGATTCGTGATGTTAATATGGAAAAGAATGTTGAAAGATATATAACAAGGTCTCACTGCAGGCATGGGAGTGTAGGAACAGTTTAGCAGCATATATGATACAATGTAGGGTTGTATTTTAGGAGGCTCTGGAGTTTCCTGATACCTCTTCCTTAGTGATATATTCTGGATATAACACCTAAATATCCTCCTGCATGTTACTGATGCAAACTGGTGTACATCAATATTGCAATGAGAAATAACATACAAGAGAATGTTAAGGTGTAATATGCAAAATAAATCACTAGGGAAGAGGTGCTATGAAATCTCTTACGCCACCTAGAATACTGCTCACAACCCCCTAAGTACACATACAAATAAAGTCTGTACATATAAAGCAATACCAGGAGCAAAGCAGCTCTGTGTGACTTGCAATCACTGTGTAATGAAACAGTATATAGTAAATTCTAACAGCATTCAGTGTGCACTCATAAGCCACTGTTTTTACCTAGTCTCTACCCAAGCCCCTGGCCAAAGCAGTACTAGTGGGAGTGGTTGCAACCCCAGGCTCGTTTGAACATGAAACCAGTGGACTGAAGGCCAAAGCTGTCCTTTTCCTGCAGTCCGTCAACCTCCACTCAAGGGATAGGGAGGTAACTGAAGGATGTTTGTATACAGTGACATAGCCAGAGAAGTGACTGGGGTGGTACTGGCCAACCCTGAAATATGCCTGGCCACACCACTGGTCACCTCAGACTTTTGTGAGAATACCCCTCAAACTCCCTCAAAGTGTTCTGTTTGGTCCCCCCATATTCAGGCTTGGCCACTGTTTTTCCACCCCACTTTTTAAATCCTAACTACACCCCCGTTTGTATAACCAGGCAGCTCCATTGCTCAGTCATATCAGTGACACCAGGTAAAGGCATCCCTCTCCAGCACCATATTCCACTTGACATACTTCAATTAGCAATGAGACACAAAGGCCAAAGTTCATTTATTTCCCACCATGTTTTTCAGTGATGATATCCTCAATTGGGAGTGTGTCTCCTTCAACAATTTCAGGTTAAATAATACACCTCTATGGCTAATAAGTGCACAGTATACAGTACTCACATGTCAATGAATATGAAAGCTATCTCACCCTTTTTACACTCACAAAGTATTTGTGTGCTTCTCTATAAATCCTGAGAAACACATTTTCTCTCAGAAATTAAACCTTGAGAAACACACTCTCTCTTGTTAATGGAAACTTGATAAATGCACTCTCTCTTGCAAATAAAAACCTGAAATGCACTCCCTCACATATGACATACTGAGAAATGCACACTCTGCCTCTCTCACAAATGAAATAATGAGACATTCATTTTCTCACAACTGAAATCTTGAAACTCCTTGTCACAAATGAAATCTAGAGAAATGCTCTCTCTCTCTCTCTCTCGCACAAATGAACCATATCTTTTAATATATATGTACTAATATGGAATTCTACAGGTATACTTTACATGGAAAATACAGACTAGTGGTTACCCTATTTTCACCTCCCCCTAAGATCCCCCTCAGTACCATGATGTCTTTTTCATATATTGTTTTATCTATTGTCAGACTAGTTTTTCACTTTAGGAGAGACATTTGGTTTGGTAGTGAACAGCCTCCATTAGCCTCTTTACCCCAAGGAACCTACTGAAAGTTGAGTACATCAATCTGGCATGTTTTGTACTCTACTCCTGTTTCCACCAATTCTTTTATAGTTATGGAGACATTCTTAAAATGGGATGTGGTCAGGCAAAGCCTTCAGTAACTGCTTCATTATCAGTAGTAGCAGCAGAGTAACCCTGGTCTGACTGGCAAAGCAGACCCATCAACAGCAGGCAAGCAATCATCCCTGCAAGGCCATCCTATGCAGAGAACCAATGTTCCTTTGCAGTGGAGGTGCGAGGAAACCACTTCATTATGATACAGGAGTACTGAACCGGTACTGTACCATATTCCCCTAAGGTCCATCACAACATCTTTTTTTTTGTTGCACTGTTATGTCAAGACTTGTATGATCCCGGCCATACATGCATGTGTAAACCTTTTTGACCCACTGATGGTAACTAACACTGACATCAGATGTTACGTAGCTCCAGCACAATAACAAGGAACTGAGGGCAACTTTTAAATATGTCATATGCCTACTATGACCACTGCAAGCCAAAATATATACAAGACTTCATGGTACTGAAAGGGTTAACTCCCTGTGAAAGATGCAGTGCACTTGACCCCTCCAAACAAGCTAAAAACTAGCGCTTGGCTCGAGCAATCAGACCTGAAGCTTGTGAGCAGTGACTGGCGGAAACTTTCATTATGCTAGTGTTGTTTATAGCTCAGACACGGTCAAATCCTTCAGTACAATGACTAATACTCTTTATTTTGTTATCATTAGCTTCAGATGTTTTTATTCAGCAATGGAGAGACCTACTTTTACTTTATAATTTACTTTTGCTTTACTGAGGCAACCAAAGAAGTATTTTCTTCAGGTCAGAATGAGCTTTGAATGAAGAACCAGTTAAAAAAAAAAAAACAGCTATATATATATTGAATCCCTCCAGTTCAAAAATCTCTCTCCCAGTTTGAATAAGGTTGCCTGAACGTAACATGAATAAATGATTAAAGATGGTGCTGTGCTCATGTGTGTGTGTTTAGGTTACTCCTGCTACCTTAAGATGAAAGCAGCATGAACAAAATATTAAAGATGTCACTGTGGACTTCTTTTAGCACCTTTATATTTACTCTTGCTAACTTCGGACACCTTTACTGATCTTAGGAGACACTTTCTTACTGGAGGGGGTTATATACAGCCTTCATCTACTCCTCAAATTTGAGTTACTTCCCAATTTGAATTTACTCTGTCAGTAGCAATTACAAAAAAAGACATCACTGTACTGAAAAGCTCAATGGTACCTTTACAGTCTCTATCAAAACCTGTTCACTAAGTATCGTACAGTCAGGGACAGAAGTTCATCTAACACTTCATTTCTCACTTTCCTCTCCTGGCAAATATTTATAAAAGTAGAGTCTTGTTATGTCCTAATATATTTTACATCTTCCACCTCTCATTTTCCTCTGCTGCCAAATATTCTTACAGTGAATGTGGCTTGGTAAGTTTCTCTGCTCTAATGTTTCATCTGCTTCTCACTCTCCTCTGCAGGTTAATATTCCTAAGGTGAGAGAAGCTTGATATTCCCTCTTCCACTTCTCACTCTCCAATGCAGGCTAATACTCTAAAGTCAAGAGAGGCCTGGCACATTTCCCTGCTCACAGATGATCGATAAAATGCACCAGGAAGGAAAGCAACATATGTGTCAATTGTGAAGTGAATACAGTGGAACACTGAGCAAACTTCTCTCTCCATAATTTTCACATCTCAGGGAGGAAAGTAACAGACATACCTTAATATGAACATTCGAATGGTAGATGAACTTTTGTCTCTTAACTATCCTTTGACCCAGGTGATGATAACCAAAACCATGACTTCAAAACAAGCCAACTCTTGGACTTTTTAACCCATGTGCACTGGGGTGAGGTGCGATTGTGTGGAGGAGTATTAATTCTTCGTACATGTATACCAGTGTACCGTATATGTACAAACATTTGACTGGTTATAGATACTTCCTTTACAGTTTATTTTTTACACATCCTTGCTACTATTATTCTTTTCTTCAACATGTTACTTTCTTCACACTATAACTTATTTTTTAATATGTGACTGATTTATCATTTTCTTTTACTCAGTTTTCTTTATACATATGCAATTTTCTTCATTATTTTTTTCGTTATTCATATATGGTACTTAACTACTGAGATTTCCACTATAACTAATTCACTCTCTTTTCACTGTTTCTACACTGCTTACACAAATTCTCAGCCCATATATGCTGTCCTGTGTAAGAAGGATGTAAATGAATATCATCATCATCATCACCATAATTTTTATCATCACTACCATTATCTTCTCTGATCATGAAACGATACGATCATCATCATATTTTTCCAAACTTTTTATCATTTTTTTTTTTTGTTGCTCTGACACACTTTTCACCATCATTGTTTTTTTTTTCCTTTTGCCCTAACACACTTTTCATCTTCATCATCATCATTATCATCACATTTTCCATTTTTCCACATTATTGCATTTATCACTTTTGCACTGACATTCTTTTCATCACTATCATCACACTTTATAATTTCTACATTAATATATTTTTCATCTTTATTACATTTATAATTTTTACATCAATATACTCTTCATTATCTTCATCACATTTTTCATTTTTGCACTGATACACTTGTCATTTTTCAACATCAACATCACAGTTTACATTCTTGCAATATTCAACACTTCACTATCTTGTATTGTCTCAGAAATCATGCAATTATGAGTTTGTGTTACATATATAAATTTACGTATACAATTCATATACATTTTAGTAAAGAATTTCAGGATATATTAACAATGATACTACTGTTCTGAGAGTTAAATTACTGACAGAATAAGGGATTGAATCTTCCCTGTTTTATACTGTTACATATTAATATTTTTGGGAATGCTGAATTATCAAGGGTAAAGGCAGCCTTTGTGATAATAAATTCTGTAAGGGTGGACTTCCAAAACATCATAAATTTCCACATACAACTGCTCCTGCCAACTGAGGGAACTAGTATGTTAAATTCCTAGCCAGCATCAAAATTCAAAAAAGCAAGTTTTCTCTATTTTACTGAGGATTTAATAGCATAAAATGATATCAAAATGAGATACATATAACGAAGACTGCCTATACTGTATTTTGCACTACCATATCCCTCCAGTTTTTACCATTTTACCATCTCCTGGGGAACCGAATTAGCAATGGTAGTGCATCATATGTTACCGTTTCTATGGTGCACAGAACTTCTCCCCACTAAATTTGAAATGGTAATATATTTTGAGTTACTGGTTCTCTAATTCATGTAACTTCTTGTCATCAATTTCAAAATGGAGATCTATCTTGCGTTACTCTTCCTCCCCAGTGCATCACATTGTTCTCCTCCCCTTATCAAATTCAAAACAGTAAAATATTTTGCATCATCTTTTTCCACTTCTAAAATTTTTCCGCCAAACTGGAAACAGCAGTACTTTTGCACAACCCTTTCTCCTTAGCTTATGATTTTTCTGCAAGGCTCATCACACATCTCTCCATTCCTTACTCCTCTACACATTTTCTGGGCCATTATCTTCCCCTCTTAAATAGAAATGTTAAAAATATTGTGCCATACCAATGTTTCCTTTGTCCAATATTCCTCCATCAACTTGGAAATAGTAGTATACTTTGCAAAATTTCCTCACTCTTGCTTCAAACCTTTCTACACTTCCTTTCCACTTTGGCAGACCCTTTTACACTTTATCTGGGCTGCTATCTCTCTCATCAAAGCAGAAACGATTAAATATTTTGTGGTACCCTTCCTACTGCTAATATTTTTCACACACAACCCCTTCTCTCTCACTTGTGACTTTATGCACCAAACACCATATCATGTCTTTGTTTCACCTGACCCTCTTACACCTTATCCGGGTTGCTATCTCTGCTGACAGTGCGCTGTAGGGCCATGGATGTGGATGAGGATGAGGATGTGGATAAGGTGGATGAAGGGACGGTGGTAGAGGTGCGGTCCTTGAGGGAGGATATGGAAGTAAGGGTTTTCTGAAACCAGGTATTCTTGTTGGCCTGAAGTTCTGTCATGGCGGTGCTTAGCTGGTGAGTTAGATCCTGAAAGAGTGGTGAAGATAGACTGTTTATCATCATCATCATCATTGTTGTCATCATCATCATCATCATCATCACCATGACCTTTATTCCTAGCTGACGATGGAGATGATGTGTTTATTCGGAATCCATATTTTTCCATGCACTCAGATGCCAGTGTCCTCTAGATAACCAAGACCTGAAAGAGACTTAGCCTGCAAAATTACCTTTTCAAATATCCACTCCTTTTCATCCATCCACCATCCAATCCTTTACTCCCCCATGAGAAACACAGGGTCCTGGATCTAAGCAATGCAGTCCAGACATTTAAGGGAAGAATGACCAGTTGCTAACCCCTGAGTGACATTATGTGATCAATAAATCCCCACCACCCACCAAATTAAAACCTTTATTGGCCACAACCAGTAGCAACGTCTTACCCACTAGATCAGGCACCTCTCTGTTACGGTAGTTATATAGTTACCACCCAATAAAGTAAATGGTTTCCTGAGTTAAAAGGAAATATCTAACTATTATTTACAAATGTCACTTACCTGGTTTTTGCATTCATACTCAACCCAGGCAAGCACTGTCTGTCTAACTGGGCCAACTTCGTCTGACTACCAGGCTAACTCTTGTCTGTCTACCAAGAACACTTCACCTATCTACTACGGTAAGCTCTGTCCGTATGCAAGCTCTGTCTGTATACTAAGGAAAACCTCATCTGTCTACTAGGATAAGCTTCTTCTGTCTGCTACAACAAGCTTCATTTGTCTACTAGGGAAAGCTTCAGTTTTTAGCAGGGCAAACTTAATCTGTCTAAACACTTTTATTTACAGCCATTCCTCACTCACTTGGTTCTTGCACTCTGACTCCACCAGGGCAAGCTTGGTTTGTGCCAACTCCAGCTCCAGCTCCCGAATGGTCTGCTGTAGGCGGGTTACAGCAGGGCTCTCCTCCTCTTGACCCCCTACCTCCCCAGGGGGCCCACATACTGGCGACAAAACCCCGCGACACACCTCACACGACCACACCTTACTCTGCAGGGGGATGTATGATTTCTCTTAGCTACTGTCATGTGTGGGATAAGGCTTTGTTTGGGTACTGCTGTGGGTGATGTAGGGTTTTGTTCAGCTTTTGTTGTGGGAGATGTAGGATTTTATTCTGTTTGTTACTGTATACCTCATATGACCACACCTTACACTGTGGAGGATGTGTGATTTAATTCTGCACTCATCAAAGCTGAAGAAAAGGTGAATTAAGGTGAAAGAACTATAGTCACTTCAACAACTATCACTTCACTGGTAAAGAACGTGGTCACCTCACCTTGTACATATTGATTGTCTGTGCATTGGCCGCCTGCTCCTTGTCCAGGCGTTCTGACAACTGTGAGCAGATTTTCTTGTAGTCCGCAATGATGGCACTGTTACGCTGTGCCTCACTGTCACCTTTCTCCACCTCGCGCTTCAGCAAGTCTTTTACCTGTGGGAATGGAAGGTACAGTGATCATCTTTCTCATCATCACCATCCTCAGTGCTTTCAGGTCACTCTTCACCTCATGCTTTAGCAGGTCCTTTACATCAGGGAAATAGAAAATACGGTAATCACCATCATCATCATCATCATCATTTTCATCCCTATCCGCTGTTCCTCTGTGTCCCCCCTACACCACCCTATATTTAGAAGACTTTACCTCAGCATCTGGGTGAAAATAAAATCCATCCATCCATCCATCATCCAATCCTATGTCACCCCATGAGGAGTGCAGGAACCCAGGGCTAGGCAAGTTGGTCCTGATTCATCCCTGAGTGGCATTTCGTGAGCAATAAACCCAAACCACCCCTTGGATATAAACCTACACAGGCACAATCCAATTGGAGCAACTTAATTACCCACTAAACCACCAGGCACCATAACTTGGTTAAATGGTTACCACCCAGCGTAGTAAATGGTTTCCNTTTATGCCCAGTCAGAAACACACACACACACACACACACACACACACACACAAATCATAGTTTATGTAGCCAATCAACTCTGACATCATCACTAACAAACACACTTCTCTTCCCACTTACGGATGGGGTGAAGTAGGGTCCAGAGAACAGGAAGAGAATTAAGAAGATGACCCCTAACCATAGCCTGCCCAATTAATCAGGCCACAGTCACTCACTCATCATTCAAGCCCCTGGAATCCCGCCCTGACTGACCTTATCCATAGACTTCCTCATGCTGATTTTGCTGGTGACTAGCTCCTGGGCGAGGTCGTCATTCTCTCGCTCCAGTCGCATGTTGTCCTCCAGCAGACGACGGTTCTCTCGTTCCAGTCGCACCCCAGGCTCCTCTTGAAGGGCCTCTTGTTCTGTGGGGAGAGACGTGAAGGAGAGGTTAAGGGGAAAGATGAAGAGGCAGGATGATAGAAAGCAGAGAGAAGGAATGAAGATGCACATACATGCATACACACACACACACACACACACACACACACACACATACACACACACACACACACACACACACACACACACACAAGTTGAGGAAAAGTAGATGTCTTAATGATCTCAAAAAGTTCAGTTTCCCGAATAGAAGCATAAGTATTTGAAATGACTTAGACGAAGAGGTGGTGCAGGCGAAAAACATTCATGTATTTGAAACTAGATTAGATGAATGTAGATATGGAGACGGGACAACACGAGCTTAGCTCAATTCCTGTATACTACAAATAGGTAAATACACACAGACACAGATACATAAAAAAGAAAAAAAAAGGGATAACCAACTCACTCTTTAACCTCCACCTCATCTCCATACCCTGATGAAAGCAAGTGAGGGTGAGTGAGAGAGAGAGAGAGAAAAAAGAGTGAGGGTGGTGGCAGCATATGTGAACTAGCTCTTATCTCTACCAACAGTGATCTTATCTCACATTCACACCAACTGACACCAGGAAAAATGGCCTGCCTTTAACACACCAAACTCTTTCCACNGCTAGGTATGAATGAGGTGATATTAACTACAGTATTATTAAAGATGACTATGATGGTTTTTGTGTGCCAATCAATCATCAACCTCATCCACTGCCATACTGCTCCACTTTAACAGAAGTACAGGGGTCCAGGGCTAGGCTACTCAATTCCAACATTTAAATAAAGGGTGACCAACTTCCCCCTCCCCTGAGTTGCATTATGTGAGCAAGAAACACCAACCTCCCTCATATGCAAACCCTTACAGGCACCATCCACAACTACAGGCAAAAGCACACATAATCATACTCACAGAATTACATGAAAAAGTTAGACTGAACCTTCCACATTGGCAAACTAAGCACTTGTTATTATGGGGTATTAGAAAACAATGATCATAATGACAGGATTTAGAACACTTAAAATAATAAATACAAAACCAAAAATAAACACACATAATCATGGGAAAATAATAGGATGGTTTCAACACTGCATACCATATCCATTACCAGTTACGAAATGCAGCAATGATAAAAATACACAGTACATCCTATTACTCTGCGCCACTCAAGGCAATCACAAAGTCCTTTACGTTCACATTCATGGGAAAATATAGAGTTAACTTCAGCAATCCATATTTCATCATCAACCAAACCTTACTTCCATCTATCTATCTGAAAAGGGTGGCCAAACAAATCACCTCCATGCCACCCTGCTCTCCGCCATCAGACTGCCCTCCTTCCAACTCATAACATCCTCACGCATACACCTCTCCAACCCTATCCCTCCAACTCATCCTTAGTCTCTCCCTCCCCCAGTCCCCATACACCTCACTCACATGCACACCTTCCTAGTCAATCTCTCATTCCATTCTCTATACATGACCAAACCATCTCTTTTTACTTCTCTTCACTGTACTTATTTTCAACAAATAAATGAAACTGGCGGCATATACAAATAGGAAAAAGAAAGAATAAAAATACAAGAATTTAGAATTTAGAAAAAGGCGCTAATTGGGTATCTGGCACCATAACCCAGACTTCACTTATCAGACAGGGTGATGGACTGATGGTTTGTGCAATTATACCAACCACTAAATAAACAATTGTACGAGAGCTGCAAGGGAGGACAAACCAAGCTAAGGTTAACAATATCTGGGTTTTTTATTGACCTGGATATGTTTGTGTGCTCTGTGCAATGGTTTTTCATCATCATCATCATCATCACCATTATCATATTCATCAGCTCTGTCATCTTATAATGTCCACTGCAATGCCATCATCATCATAACTCTATTTACCCCAATACATCTTTATCAACATCAACAACTAATTAACACAATCATGACATCACTTTCAAACATCCCCCTCCTAACCCTGCTCACCATTAATTTTCCATCAATATGTTCACCCCATACCACCCTAAAAATTAGTATCACCACACACACACACACACACACACACACTCTCTCTCTCTCTTCTGCAACAACCTCTTGGGCAGAAGCACAGTCAAACAGAAAAACCATCATACCTTTAATGGCGAGGTACTCCTTCTCGTACTTTTTGATTCTCTTGACTTTGGTTGCGGTGGCGACCTTGAAGAGCTGCCTTGCCACATCTTCATTGCGGTACTTCTTGGGCAGTGACACCCGGAAGTACTTCAATATACCCTCAAAGTCCAAGGCAAGTAGCTCTTTCTTTGACATCTGTGGGATTGGAGTTTCATGGTTGGTGAGGATGAAAGGGGAAGTGAGCATGGAAAAAGCTGCTGCATGTCAGTACTGTGATCCTCATATTAACAATGGAAATGATGCTTGAACTCCCACAGGCCTCAAGTAAAGAGTGAGAGAAGTGGAAATGAGTAGCAAGAAAAGAGTGACAGAAGTGGAAATGAGTGGCAAGAAAAGAGTGAGAGAAGTGGAAATGAGTAGCAGGTAAAAGAGTGAGAGAAGTGGAAATGAGTGGCAAGAAAAGAGTGAGAGAAGTGGAAATGAGCAGCATGTAAAGTGTAAGAGAAGTGGAAATGAGTTATCTAAGAGGAGCATGTGGAGTTATGTAGGGAGACAGACAAAGGAAGACTTCAGATGGAAGAGTACCCTGAGCCAGTTTTGCCATGTGGAGCAAATGGAGAGTGAGAGACTGACTAAGAGTACAGTATGTGAGTTAAGGCTTAGAGACAGTGTGCTAGTTGGGTGGAAGGAGAGAAGGGGAGAGGACCAGACTCACCCAAACACAGCAGCCGACCCTAATACCCACCTGTAGTAAAGCAAGTGCCACTTGAAACACAGACTCCAGACCAGTAAGGAGGAAGAGGTCGAGGTAGTGGAAGACCATAAAGAGTGGGAACTTGGCTGTGTATAACGTCAAGAACCACTGTGATGCAAACATGTGGATTTCAACTCCCTGCTCTTGAAAGTGTTGTGACAGTTCTGGGATGTGTTCCTGTAGGGAAAAAATAATGGGGATGTGTTAAACCCTGTCCAGTGTTGATTTAAACTTAAAGCACCCCCCCCCAAAAAAAAAAAAAAAAGCCAGTGTAAACATATGGGTCATGATTCACTGCTCCTGAAAATGTTGTGACAATTCTAGGATCTGTTCTTATTGGGGTAAGCAAAAGAGGAAGAGGATGTGTTAGACCTCCCCCCTCCCAACAAACAGCTTAAACAACAGTAAGTCCAGTTGGAGAGCTTTAACTCACTCTATCTTCATGTATCCTTTGGTTACACTGTTACCATCCAGCATAGTAAATATTTTCCTGCATTACAAAAAATTATTTGGTAGGTCACTTTGTGCAGGGTCACCTGAATGCAGCACTCCATTAAGTAAGTGGATGATGGGTGCTTCCACTTATCCTCAAACCATCATCATCACATCCTACCTTCTTCACTGTCCTTTCTACTCACCTCAATCAGTTTTCCCAGCTGATAGAAGCGCATGTGGAGTATTTCAAAGCCATCCCTGAAGAGGTCTCGAAGTCCATAATCAAACATCATCTTTACCAGCACGCAAAATGTCTGCTCCTCGGGCATCTATTGGGGGAGGTATTTATTTATTTATTTATTTATTTATTTTTTATTTTTTAGATGAAGAGAAATAAAAAAATTCAAGACTAAAAATCCATACCGCAGATTACAGCTGTCCTCCATTCATAAAAAGTCAAATAATAACTAATGCTAATACTAATACATACAGCAATTCATCCAACAAATCTAATCCCCTGTCAGTTCCCTAGCCTCATCAACTTCTAAATAATAATCATCATCATCATCATCTAGACCTCCTTTCCCACCCTAGGACAGGGTGAGGAGTAGCAACGTCCAAACAGCCCAAATCTGCCCAATCCAATGGGCCATGCTTTCATTCACTCATCATTCAAGCTCCCAGAATCCTGGCTCTATTGGATACGCCAAAAACATTCACCACGTTTTGCAGCTTCACACAATCGTATCCGACAGTCAATCCGGACGCTGCCACGTTAAAAAGGGGTGCCAAAATCCCTGATCATGCACTTCTTCTCACAACATTCATCCAGCCAGCTCGATCTCTTGTCAGCTCCCTAGCCACACCGACTTCCAAACCTCTTTTCCTAACAAACTCATCCACCATATCCTTCCACCTTCTCCTTGGCCTACCTCACCTCCTCTCTCCCTCAAATTCGCTCAGATATACCTTTTCACAACTCTATTGTTATCCATTCTCTCCACATGACCATACCATCTCAGTACACTCTCTTCAATTCTGGTGTCCACCGACTTCCTCACTCCACATCTTTCACAAATCACATTATTTCGTATCCTATCCACCCTCTGTACTCCACATACATTCCTCAGCAGTCCCATCTCCCCTGCTCTTACTCTTGACTTTTCATTTTCATGCCACACCATAGTCTCATATCCATATGTTAAAGTTGGCACTAACACTCCTTCATGTAAGCCTCATGCAGCTGCAACACTTAAGCCTTTGTTTCTTATCAAGGCCTTCATTGCACCAGATACTTTTCTTCCTTGTGTCACTCTACTTTCAACTTCTTTTGCACATTTTCCTCTCTATTCTATCATTGTACCCAAGTATTTGAACTCTCTCACCAATTCTAGTCTTTCTCCATTCACTGTGACATCGAACTGGGAATCACCTTCTCTCTCAATAACCATCACTATTACTCTTTTCTACATTTACTCTCAGGGCACGACGCTCGCAGACATCAGCAAAACTCTGCACTAGTCTACCAAGTTCTTGTCTGGTATTTGCAAGTAGTACTGCATCATCAGCATACAACAGATTTGAGATATTCCATCCATCACCATTCATTACCAACGCCATCTCCCTCTCCATTACTCGTGTTTTTACTTCTCTCATCGCCCCATCCATATATATATTGAACAACCATGGGGACATGACACAACCTTGCCGCACGCCCACACCGATCATGAACCATTCACTTAGATGCCTATTAACCCATACACATGCTTCACTACCATCATAAAAACTCTCGACGGCACCTAGCAGCTTGCCATCTACACTGTACACACACAAAACTTTCCACAATCCTTCTCTGTCTACCCTGTCATATGCTTTTTCCAGATCTATGAATGACATAAACACCTTATGGTCCTTCTCACAAGCCTTCTCTGCTATCTGTCTCACTGCAAATATTTGATCCACACATCCTCTGCCACTCCTAAAGCCACCTTGTTCATCACTCACTAGGACTTCTGATATCTCTCTTACTTTCTCTATAATAATTCTTCCATATACCTTCCCTACCACACTCAGTAAACGTATGCCACGATAATAATAATAATAGTAACGGGGACTGTGCATAACTCAACCAACAAACCTAATTCCCTGTCAGTTCAAGTTCCCTCGCCTCACTAACTTCCATACCATACCTCACTTTCTAATGCACTCAGTCACCATATCCATCCATATTTTTCTTGGTCTATACTACCTACTCCCTCTTCAAACTCATAAGAACCCATTCCACCACACAAATCCAGGAGGGTACTTTGCATGAGCACTGGAGCCCACTATCTGCATTTATTTCAGGGGTATTTTTCTTTCCAAGTTTAAAAAAAGGCTATGAATCAAAATGGTCACATCTTCCGGAGCTCAGTACTCACATGCAGGAGTAACGAAGCTGCCAGGAATGACAGTCCCTGGCAGTACCCGACCTCCTCATCATAAACAGCATATGCCTTGCTAATCTTGAAGAGCGCATCCTGCCCAACACCCCCCACCTCCTTGAAGTAGTCGTGGGCAGGGAAGGTACGGTTGATGTCTCGTAAGATTACTTGTTCGCTTGGGCAGTCCTATTGGAGGGGGTGGGGGAGGAAAGGTATTAGAGGGAGGAATACTAATTACTGTTACTGCATGATATTCAATGCTGTAGATCAGAGATATCCAAACTTTCAGAACTGAATCACAAACAACAACTATGATGTATATTATATTGCAACTTGTGGAAGCAATAAACCTAAGAGGCAATATTTTCTGTATGACCACAATAAAATACAACTACCTCTGAAAAAAAACATGGTAATAAACAGCCTGTCCTGAACATGTACAAATATATGAAGGGCAAGAAGAATGTGCAAAGTATCAGTACTGGCTCGCAAGCCTGGGTATTGCTATTCCAGCTATAGATCATGCAGGGTTGCCTTAACAAAAATTATCTATCACCTTTTGTAACAACTATCTCCTGTCACTTCCCACCTCCAACCTTCCCCTGCACTGACCTTTGTGATGAGGACTCTGTATGTTTCCATCATCTCTGAGGCATCTGAACATCCCGCCAGCAGGAGCCACACCTCCCCTCTCAGCGCCTCAGGCACTCCTCGCCGCACCAGACCTGCCACACCCTTTGGCAGCTGATGTGACTCTCCCGACTGAAGCTTCGGCAGCACCTGCAACACAACACACACAAAGGTCATTCACCTGATACGGGTTTAGGCACATCACTATACCTTAACCCATGTATTAAATAATGTCTGACTTACCCACCAAAAATTCAAATTCCAATAAATTCTAATATCAACATGGCAATGGTTTTATTTTTTTACTGATTCTATGACATAATAAAAAAAATGTTACCAAGACACAGGTTGCTTTCATAACTATAAATTATTTTCTTTAAACAGAAAAGGAAACTAAAGGTGAGAGTCTGCAATAACTTGTCCTATCCAAAGAAAACTGAAAAACAGTAAATTATATTCAAGGTCCAATCATTTTGCAACACCTGGACTCACTGCACGGACTACAGTAGCCTAACCTTGGTGGCCTACACCTGTGAAGGGAGCTACCAATGCAATGCCACGTGTATTATGGGTGCTGAACTTCCATACTGATTTACAGTTGCCTAAAATGTACAATGGCATTTTTTTTTTTTCCAACCTAAACTAAAACATTAAATTTTTGGTGGGAAAACACAGAACACTGAGAAATACCCCTAACTTTCATGGTTAAAATCTTTAAAGTCAAATCTCATACCACTTCAAACTCACTCTTCCAGTGCTAAAAGAGAATCCAGCAAACAAAACAAATGTACACACACACACACACACACATATAAAAAGGATCCTTTACTCACAATGTCAAATGATCATACCTTCTTGATAATTCTGTAGTGTTCTTTCATATAAAATTACAGTATTTTTTGTTTTCATGCAATATGAAGATGATACAGACATGTGGGAAGCTATTTAAATGGAAAGGGATAAAAAGTTTACAAGAAATGTGTACAAAGTCACTGGCTCTGCATAAGCCATCACAGAACAAACAACAGATACACAACAAGATGATGATGTAATGACATGCTAAAGGAGTTGCATCCACGTAAAATGAAGAGTTAAGATAAAGAACAACTGGACTGTGAAGCGCCAATGTGACCAGTATAATGTAAATACGCCATCACAGAATATATCAAAACTCTAAGAGAACTGACGGTATGCAGTGTGGGGTTGTGAGGCAGGTGAAGACACAAAATGGGTGGCCTGTCTGTTTGGAAAGGAAGCAGTACAGGCTGAAAAGAGTGTCTGAAAAAAGATGACAGATAATCATGGGAGAGGATAAAGTAGTTTTTAACCACATCTGTGAACAGGAAAGGTATGTCACATTGCATACACAGAATGAAGGAAAAATGGAAAGGGGAAAATTATCTGCATATTTCAGCCCATTAAAGAGTTCCAGAAAAATGTGAAGTTCAGCAGTATTGTCTGATTTGATCCTTGAACTGAACTGCTTGTTTGGCATTTCAGCAAAACCTACACAAACAGCACCATGTAATGTTATACAGTACTAAATTCCTGTATGACTTGTTCCTTAACCACAAACAATCTGTCAGTGTAGTGTAATAGTTTAGTGTAATCTGTTCAGTTACAAAAATATACCAGTACTCTTTTCACCTCATTTCAGCCGAACACCAAAACAACAAAGATGCCAGGCATTCATGGAACCCATGAAAAATATCCTGGAGATTTCATGCTGGTTCATATCTCTCACAGCAAATAAGCAACATGAAATTACCCATATAAGAACATAACAATCTCTGAATGAAACAGACTTAACTGTATGAGGAAATAATTTTCTCTACGACTACAACCACACACTGTAAAGAGTACTTTCACCCTTGAAACTGCTCCTTCACTACGATGACTTGTTTCAAATCTAGGTATCCTAGCTGTGGGCCCCTATGTCCACGTGTATGGGGCACAAGGAGACTTGATGACGATATCTAGCCCATCCAGTCTGAAATGTCTCTCCTAAACTGAGTACAATCATTGGCATACTGCATGCATTTAAGAATATGGGGTCAGATCTAGTTAGAATAACTCACATATAGTATTTCTAACCTAATAAATGTATCTGAATTATTTATGCTGAATAAGCTATCTTTCAGTGCTAAACCTCGGTCTGAGTGAGTACATGTTTTAATAACTACCCTTTAACTGATGTCAAATGCAGCATAAGACAGTTAGTTGGAAAACAAAGAACTGAGGGCAGTATTTATAAAACTGAACATGAGAAGGCAAGGCAAGCCCCTAATTTATGTCCATCAATATTAGAACACCTGTGAGGTTAGGAAACAGTCTGACTGCATTCCACTGTAAACATTCCAATCACCAGCTACCTAAATAAGCCACAGTTCTTTTATCTTATGATGTAAAAAAATGGGGTTTACCTTCCTTTCATGGTCCCAGATTTAATATATTCATAACATCCCTGTGACATTCTTCAAAACAGGCACAAATCCTATGTTTTCAAAACTCAGTCAGAGAAAGTCATATCATCATGTGTTAATAATGCTCATATAAAGAGAAAAGGTAAAAATATCAGTACAATCACCCAAGACTTACTTTTTCCTCTTGCAACAGCTTTCATGCAAAAAAAAAAAAAGGGTATTGATAAATTAGTTTCACAAAGAGTGTAATGGTTTCACTGCTTAAACATGATCCAAAAGAAACAGCTACTATTACAATTAAGATAATAAATTTTAAGAAAACTGTTGTATTCTTATAATAAATACAATTTCAGTATGTGGGTATCTTTCATGCAGCTGTAACAGATGCTGTACTGCTTTCTCAACTGCCACATCAGCTTAGAAAAATTAATATGAACAAAGAATGAAAGTTCAATGGAAAATACTAAATATGTCACTATGTAGATGTGTGATCCAGTACCAAGGAATTTTCTCATTAAACTACTGTACTTCTAAATTATCAAACTGAACACTAACTGGTGCACTGTGATCATGAAAAACAACTCAAGAAGTCTCTCTATCAAACAGTCAACCAAAGATTTATAATACTATCTATGAGTTTGATGAAGCTGTATTTCTGAATAGCTTCTCTTTGTGTTTCTCTTATGTGTGATAATTGAGCATAATTTAAAAAGCAGGTTGATGGATATAATTTTACTCTAATACTTTAATAAGTGACAAATGACAATCATTTATAATATGGCTACTGGAACAATACAAGCTGTAAAGTTCTTCAGTATTTCTTGCCTTATGTCTGTCAACAGAGAATACTGTACCACAAAGCATAATGAAAATACAGTAGAGTAATACGTCCTGTTAACTGTACATCTTCCCATGAACCAAAAAATCACAAAGCCTCCTGATTAACCTTCTGATTACAAAAATAACCAGTGATAACAATTACATGTAAACAATAAATACATTACAGGACTCCATGAAGGCTCGTGTCTGCCAGTGCCTCACCTGTCGCCATAGGTCCAACTCCCCTTGCGGACAGTCCTTGGATACTTCCCCAGACCCACTCAGCAGTGGCTCATCATCATCTGCATGGATAAACTGTAGTTCAAGCTCTTATGTACACTTCCAGACTCGCTTCTACTGTGTAATCATCATCACCACCACCTCCAGACTACCTTAAATAAGTACCTGTCTACAGCCAAACAATCCACACAGTGTACCTGGAGTGTTCACAACTTTTCTAATTATACTTCAGCTATAAAACACTTGAATGTACCAATACTACTGAGTATCATAAAGAACAAATTATTAATGATTTTTTGCAATTCAGTTCCCATCTAATAAGACTATACCATGAAATATTTGTCATAGTATCAGAATAATGGCTGGTTGAGGGATGTTATTGTACAGCAGTTTTGATAATGGACATAAATTACTGTGCATAACCTAAGAAAGTCATATGATTTTTCCAGGCCAAATTTTATAAGCTGTCAAAATCAGTCATTTCAATTAACCACTTAACTAACCTTTTATTTTTATCCCTGTTACCTTCAAACAATATTATTCAGCTCATGAGAATACCCTAGTAATATGAAGGTCAATGAAGGCTTAACCTAACCCCTGCACTTAGAACAATCTCTCCAGAGCTGAAACAAATTGTCCAGGTGTCCTAAATAATGTAAATATGGTGCTGACATACTAGAGGGGTTGAGCTGTCTGTACCTGTGGAAAGTACCCAGTCCAACCCACCTGAGTCTTCATCCCCACCAGGTGTCTCAATGGAGGCGATGGAGGGAGAGCGGCCAGTGGACAGGGAGGAGAGAGTGGATGAGGTGAGGGAGGAAAGGTTGAGGGAGAGTGACATGGGGGAGGGCCTATACCGCTCCACCTCACCAATGTTGTCCACTGCCGTCACTACGTACTGCTGCTCTCCTTGGGGTGACTGTTCCACCTGTAAAGAAAGTGCATTTTATCATTGTGCAGGCAGTAGTAGTAGTTGTAGTAGTAGTAGTTGTAATAGCAGTAGTAGTAGTAGTAGTAGTAGTAGCAGTAGTAGTAGTAGTAGCATGGCATGGTCAGTCTGCTTTCACGTGACTACGATCTCTAACTCCCTGCATCTCAGGTGATGGCCAAGTGTACTCAGGTTGGAAGATAAATTTGGTTAGCAGTTAATGACAGTCACCGCTGCCTCATCATTAATCCTCATCAAATTTCATGCAACCATTACTTAGCATTCAAGTTATGAAAGTGGCCCAGTTTCATCACATGACAACAAACTAGCTGCAGTACCTCCTAGGGAAAACAACAACCAAGCATTTACTGCCTACAATAAGTGAACAAATCCAACATACCGGCTTAAGCTTGAGTGAGAAGAGGTGGATGAGTGGCTTCTTGCTGAAATACCAGAAGCGCTCGTTTTGTGGGTACACTCGCACTTTGGTCTCTATCACAAAGCGTACTGGTTCCTGGATACCTCCTGAAATAATGACAGTGAAGATTTATACTGTAATTATCCTCCATACGTCAGGGATATTTCCGCTTTCTTCATGCAACAGGATCTACACATTCGGGAAAATTGCAAAGTTAGCCTTACAGGTAGCAAGAGATCTCTAGTAGACATCCCTTATAATTTACTGTTGAATCAGTTACAAAAAATGGCATAAATAAAGCAACATTTACTGTTTTTGTTAACCTTCATGGCAAAGATTTACTGTATTTATTAACATTCATGGCAAGGACTTACTGTGTTTGTTGGCCTGCAGGTCAGATTGGTAAGCACATTCATCGATGAAGCACACACACCAGACATCCTTTCTCTATCATGAATTTCTATATGGCTTTCAGTAAGAGGGGGCTAATCATCCCCATCATAAACTCAGTTTTCTCCCCCATATTACAAGATGTTTCTCCTAACTGAATGACATTTTCTGGTAGTAGGAGGAATATACTGAAATGATAAGGGTTAACTGAGACTGTTCCTAAACCCTCTACTAAGGGAGCAAACACGTTCAGGCAAAACACGTGACTGACAAGACGAAGACACAGGGTGCAGTCCAAGGCTCAAACTCAGTGCAGCATCACTAACCCTGTTCTGTTCCATCTTGCCAATCACATGCTTTGTGCAGTTGTCACCACACCCTAAGGGACACAACTCTAAGCTAAATCAAACTGTCTGGCTACAGAAGTTTCTAAGACATCACAAAGAAGGGTCTGACTCATTCAGATATGGGGCATATAGTACCAGCAACTTGAATTTACTTTGCTAATGCCAAACAGTTTTACTTATCTAAAGAGCGACTTCTCTATTTGAAGGGACTAGAACTCCTTCAGTCCACATATATACTGTATGTATAAGTACACGTATGTACTGCTGAATGATTCTATTCAGGACTGGGGGAACCTTTTACAATAATGGGGTCAAGAATACGGCCACAACTCACTGATGACGAGATCGATGGCGACAGTCATGAACACTTTACGGTCACGTGGCGTCTCCTGGTTGAGAGTGACAAAGGCACTGTCACGGGGGTCCCAGTGCCCGGAGATCACATAACTGCGCTTGTCCTGACCACTGCTGCCCATGGACACCTGGAGCATGGCCGGGTTACATTACATTACATTAGGTTAGGTTACATTAGGTCAAATTATGTTACTTTAGTTTGGGTTGCACTGGGATGATAGGGGTTAAGTTAGGCATAGTTAGGTTACGTATGTTAGGAAAAAATAACATTAGTTCTATCTGCACTAGGCTCGGGAGTTCTGGCTTAAGTTGGGCATGGTTTGGCTTGGCTTGATTAGGTTGTTAGGTTAAGTTAGGCTGAGCTAAGCTGGGTCAGACTGGATCAGGTCCAGCCAGGTGTAGTCAGGTAGAAAAGGTTGGGTTAGTTTGGGTTTGGTAAGATTAAGTAAGAGAAAAATGAGGGAAAGAACAGGTATGAAAAAGAAGAGGCTGGGGAAGAGAATATTAAACTGCAAATAGGCAAAGGGAAGAAGAAGGAAGACTGGAGACTTACAGATACAGTATTAAAATGAGATGCTGAATTACCACAGACATAAAGGAGTCTGAAGGTGAAATGTGGAAGAGATACATGTGTGGGGAATAAGGATGGATGTACAGAAGTTTTATTTAACTGTCCTCACCTAGGTGTATTTTAAGAGCACTTGGTTAGAGTGGTAATGTCCCATCCTCTATTACTATTTTATCAAACACTTCTTTAAGTTTATGAATGGTTTTGACTTATTGACATCCATTTTCATATGGCAGTTGGTTTCAAGAGTCAACTGTACTCCATGGAAAACTGTACTTCCTTACATTTCTATCACCTCTTCTTTATGTGTGCCAGTATCAGTGGGTGAGATACATATTGTACAGGTTTCAACACAGCCAGAACCCAATTATTCCTCAACAAAGTACTTTTCAAAACCTTGGAAAGAGGATGCAACCTTCTTCTCTCATCACCACACACAACTGCAGTGAGAGAGAGGGAATTGTCACAACACAACCAGCAGTCAAGGAGAGGTGATGCAAGTCCACTGTACTAACACAAATGTTTTGAAACATTCCCTAAAGTTTCTAAAATACCTGCCATCAGTTTTGTAAGCACAGTCTGGCACAGCCTTCACCATAGTATGAGCAATTATTCTTCAATTCCTTCAATTCAGTGACACATTTTCTACTTTACTTTTGTTATTTACAGACAATTTTACTCAGCTCTGGGGAGAAATCTTGGGGTAAGGGGGTGATGGGGGCTATGTCCATCCACTCCAGCTCACAAAGTCTATTCTTTAGTGAATGATTCTATCTGGAGATAAAAAACAATCCTGAAAAAAAAGTCACTGGACTAAATACGTTATTTATTTGTGTGCTCACGTGTACCGTAAAACACCATAACTTCGGACACTTTTTATGTGTTTTATTGAATAACATTGTGTAAAATGGTGCAATTTGATCCCTGTTGGTGTCATGTGGTAGCCAGGGGCAGTACCTGCTGAATCCATATAATAAAAAAAATTAGCCACGCTAAACTCGTTCTTTTTTTTCGTGTCCGAAGTTAGGAACAAATTTTCTAACTTCGGACAGCTCTTCCAAACTTCAGATATCCAAGTGTTTGCCCTTTAAACATGAGAATGATTAATAGCACCTGTCTCTGGACACACTGGCCAAACTTCGGACACTTTAGTTTTTAAAAAATGTCAAAAAAAATATTGGGTACTTGTGGCCCAAGTTATACATATATAAAGAGAAACATCCAAAAATATCTTCTTTTCTGAACTCATAATATGAGATCACATTAAGATGCATCATATCACACTGTATGAGGTATTCTGGCCACAAATATAACTAAGAACTCTTCAGAAACTTTTTCAGACAAAAAAATCATATAAAAATGCATTGCATATATTCCAAAATGTAAGGGGAACTGATCTGTTTTTCCTAAACAAAACTTCACTTAATTACCAAGTAGCTACTTCACTGACTCAACAAATGCATACTCAAATAACATAATCTAATGTTAAACACTTCGGACAGGTTCTAATGACACCCACACACCCACTAACACGCACACAAATCAACAGACACATGCACACACAGGCACATGTTATGAATGCCAGTATAAATTGCTGTAACTAAATAAATAGTATCATATTTTTCTTCAAAATAAAACTCATTACTGGTTAAGGCATCATACTGGCAATAACTTTGGTACTAGTAGAACTGACTATCTTCTTATAGATCTATATCAAATATTATTATCATTAAGTAGGAGAGGACTCTCCTTACGTGCTAAGGGGTCTTTGTATGCAGCATGTGTTAGAAGTGTGATGTTGTTTGGTAGTGAGACCTGGGCAGTAAAGGAAGAGGATATTCGCAGGTTTAAACGTACAGAAATGACGATGATTAGGTGGATGTGCAGTGCGTCCCTGCGTGCAAGGCCTGGGAGGGCTGGGTTTACGATGGAAGAGTTGAGAGGTAGGATGGGACTGGAGTGTATTGGTGAGTGTATTGGTGTTGTGATGAGGAGAGGTAGGCTGAGGTGGTTTGGACATGTGGAGAGGATGGGGGATGATAATTGGGTACAGAGGGTGAGAAGTGTTAATATTGGGGGAGGGGTTGGGAGGGGTAGACCGAGAAAGACATGGGACGAGGTCATTAAGTGTGACTTAAGGGTTAAAGGACTGAACAGGGAGGCTGCCAGGGATCGAGCAGCATGGAGAGCCGCCATTAGGTGACCAAGGACGACGCATGCAAGCATGTTGGAGCCTTCAAAAACGAAACGAAACTTAGGCCAAAGGTTCACATCTACATCAAAAATCATCCTTTTCTTGTGATCAGGTGTTGGTTCTGGTAACACCTTCACTATGACCTCTTTGTCTATGTCACTGCTGTCATCAACCATCGGGTATACAAATGTGTGAGGTGTACCCTGAACATGTTTGAGAAACCTGACATGTATTTCTGGTTTTACCCTAACAATGGTACCAATATAATGTCTGTATCTGTCTTTCCTATCAAAGGAAACCCTCACAACTACCCAATTTGAGGGAACAACTTTATCCCCAAAAGAAATTTATTTGGCTTAAGTAATTTGTCTGTCCGAAGTTAGGAATTTTTCCTGAAAAATACAGAGATATTCATTAAAACAGTCATAGCACGATTAAGCATGCATATATTTTAAAATAGTTTACTGCCCAGTACTTACAACACTTTTTCACATATAATCACACTAATCACGTTCTTACAGTTGTAAACTGTTTGTTCTGTGTGAACAAAGTTTTGCAGGGTTAAAAAATGTCGATTTTATTCCCATTTGATTCCTAAATTTTTTTCACCCACACATATTCAAGCTAGTTTAATAGGACTTATACATAACAATCTTTGAAGATTACCCTACCTACCCATATCATTATTATTTGCAAATATCGCACTCTTTTCCAATAAACTTGAATTATTACATTTTTTCGCGAGATGTCCAAAGTTTGGGCGCTGTGCGAAGTTATGGTGTTTTATGATACTTAAAAGGTAAGCTGTGGGGAGGAAGAGTGACTGAGATAACTTATGAGGGATGCCTAGTGAGGTCATTTTGTCATTTCCTGCTAATGGAGTACAACTGAGTATTTAGTGGGGCAAAACAGCCTTTTTACTCCATGTAGGTCAATCAGCACTTATGAAACAGATGCCAAAGCAGGTGGTGAAGCAAGTTCCTTATTAAAAAAAACTAAAATAAAAAATAAAGAAAGAAAGAAGTGGGTTACTGCACTGGCCTAGGGGGTCCTACCTGGGGTTCTGTTCATCTGTGCAACTTGATGGTACCTCCTCAGTTCTCCAACTTTAAGTGAGAGGTTCATAGGACACCCATACATTAAATTTCACCAGAAATATACATTACCTCCTTGGCTTTTTTCCCCTGTCTCTCACACTCTTATGTCTACAGTATTTAGGCAGATCATGTAACACTCAGCCTAAAGGAGTGTGGGGAACTGAACCTTAAGGGGGAAAGCCTGCACACAATGCCTGTGCACATCCCAGTTACTACCTACACCCTAAGAACCTGACCTGTATATTCCAAAAAATCATAGGTAAATATAAAAACACAAGAAAGAACAATGGGAACACATCATACCACTGCCAGACCGGAATGACTGTTCACGGTAAGCTGGAGGCTACGTCAATTCACGTGCAAAGAACCATGAATTTGGCCTTGGTTAGCAATGACTTCAACTGAGATCAGGCATTCTGTAAACCTCAGGAAACATCCTGTGCTACAGAACCTTTTGTGAGGAGCACTGGTAGGAGACCAAGGTTCAATTCCTTTAATCCAAAACATTCAATCCTTTCAGCATGGGTACATCTTTTTTTATCTTATTTCTGTGCACTCCAATCCAGTTACCTAATCAAAACATCTCCAGGTGTCTCTACAGAAAAGGAACCCATGTGTGGAGAATTTAACTTCCAGCATGACCAACATATTATATTACTTCACCACCAGGCATCTATAACTTTAGGAAGTGTGTGAAAATAATATACTAAACACAATAATTTTTCAGCATCTCTCTCCCTGACTGCTGGCAATGTCCAGGGAAATCCACCACCCTCACTGCATATCTTTGAGAGTGAGGAAGGTTGTATTCCCATTCTTCAAAATGCTGAATAACCTAAAGGAATGAAAAACAATATATTTACCCAAGCAAAAGTTTGCAATACAATTTTTTTGGGCAGGAAAAAATTGAAGTGAAATATGTTCTAGCCTGAAGGATTACATTTTCTAATAATAGTTTTGTACTTCCCAGAGATTGCACCTAGTGGATGTAATCATCTGACAGTAGCCAAAGTAAATTTCTAAGTCCATCCCCAACTTGGGCGCTGTAAATATGACTAAAATACTGACCAAAATACACTGAGTGGATGGTGGGGATCCCCATGTACCATAAAGTACAATATACATACAAAAATAATAGTGTAATAAAAAGTAGGGAAGGTGCTAGGGAGACTACTAATGTCATTTTAAATTTCTGAAGGGTTCTTAAATGGCACTCCATAAAATACTTACCTGGTGGTATCTTATGTGTTGTGGGGAAGGCTCAGTCTGCTGGTGTGGGCATGGGTGTGGGATGGAAAATTGATAAATGATGCAAGATAAACAACGACAGTACTAACTGAACCGTCCTCAAGACACACGAGAAACTGCCCAGATGAATACTAGAGTGTTATCTATAGGCCATCCTAGAGTTTGTAAAAATTAAGGCATATTTATACATGACAACACTAACATGCTATATGCTTACATAAACTAGTAAGGACAATATGCATGGGAGGTTGCTAAGACCCTGAGGATACCATGCTGGCACAGTTTACATTTAAAAAAAAAAGACATAAACAACGTACAATGCATAAATATACTGATACGAGCAAGGTCTCTAACACCACGAGGAAAACTAATATACAGGAGAATATTCATGAGCTATAAGTATAAATAAACCAGTATGGGGTGTGTTAGGGAGAATAAATACAGTAAGGTATAAGATATTAATGTAGTATACAGTATGCATAAAGAAAGATATTGACCCATGTGATAATAATAACAGGTGGACATTTTTACATGCGATATAAATAAATAAACTAGTCTAGAAGGTATGCTGGAAAAACTGCAAGGCCCCTGAAGACATATCCCACAATGGAGTTTACATAAATGATACTCAAGAAAACATATATCATTAAAACAAAAAATTCAGGATGAAGACAACATAAACGTGCTATAAAAAAAAAAGTAGAGAAGGTGTGCTGGTGATGCTGCTAAGCCCTCTACCCCTTCAATCTGATGAAGTACAGTCAAACAGCAAAGTCTGCATCTCCTGCCTTTACTCCATCACTGGATTCACAGATGTTTCAATGTGGCGTAGTGGACTGAGGTGTGTATCATCAATCAACTGTGGTTGATAATGTGCACCTTTGTTCACTACATCCCATGCAAGCATTAGCAAATCCAGCTAAAGAGTGAGGGAAGGTGAAAGAACTTTGGTATTTCACTGTACCTTTTACTTCTGCTACCTATGGACAATTCTGCTCAGCTTGGGAAAGACATATCAAAACGGAGTGGTTAGATTAAGCCTTTACTAACTCCTTGAGCACAAGAGGTCTCCCTTAAGCTGAATAAGACTGTCTGTAAATAGCATGAATAAAATGGAGTACCATATAGAATTTATGAGGTTAAGGATACAGCGACACAGCCCTTAGTATGTCTAAAGTCATACTGACACAGTCTAAATAAACATCAATACAGGATACACCATTAATGTGCTCTATACATAAAATAATACTAATAATAATAATAATAATGGTAGGAAAGGTGTGCTAGGAAGCCGGCAAAGCCCTCGAGGTAGTGCGGTGTGTGCATGTGTGTGCAAAGCCAGAGCAGTGTGACACAAGTGCGCGCAACACATACCTGCACCTCGCTCACCCCGAACACGTGAGACGAGTTTGAAAAGCCGTGTTTGCATCCATTCTGAGTTACCACCCTCTCCTCTAGACACTTTTCATTCCGGCCCATTTTCTTGGAGGGTGCATGTGTAGGGGGAGGAATGATAGAAAAAAAAAAAATGCAAACACAAAATTAATGGAGAAGATGGGTTCTGAGTAGGTTATGGGCATACATAGGATTTCATAAATGCGGAGGCCAAGGCTAACTATGAGGCAGCCCATGGATAATCTTGGGGGGGGGGTATCTCCCTAGAAACTCTGGGTGGCCACTATAGTACCCAGGTATATTTCAGAGGTGGTCAGTGCTACCCTGGACACCCCTCTGGCTACATCACTAGGGCATGTTGGTAAAATGGCACCTTGAACTAAGGGAACTAAATGTCATAATGTTCTCTGACCCCCTCAATATGCTGACATCCTAGCACTATTTTTGCTACCACCAGGCAATTTTCTTCAGCCTATGATGCATCTCAACTAATGAACGGATATATCATGGATATACAGTATGCGTCCCTACAGATCAATGTGTCTCTCCTAGAGCAAATAAAATCATCTGGAGGTCGTAAGAATAATGTAAAATATATAATCACCCAAATGGGGGGGGGGGGGGTTAATGGGGAAGATATGATTGCGGGCCTCAAGTAGGTAGAAGATATGATTGCGGGCCTCAAGTAGGTACACAAAATGGTACCACAGTGACTCCTGCAGTGATTATAATTATTCTACAACAATCACTAGACCACTGATTATAAATAAGCACCAGAAATCTGCTTGCCCTCATGACCTACTGCATATTCAAATATATTTTTTGACTAGGTAACAATGAGATGGACTTCCTCAGAACTATTAGCAGAAAATCTTTAAGGTGACTGTATGTTTATGACGCTTTCCAGTTTCTTTTCCTCTGACTTTTTTTGGTATACTACACACTAAGAAACCCTTGCCTGAGATGCACTTCTTAATACAGCATAGTACTGTATCAACATTTTTACTTACAAAAACATGCAAGAAAATATTTGCTCGAGATGGATGCCTTCATGTGGTGGCAGCATGCAACTCTGCCCAGTTATACGATCGTCCCTCAACTCCCTCACCATCCCCCAAAAGGAGGATGGTGGACTGCAGGACAAGGGCAACTTCTGTCCGCAATCCACTGGGATCCCATTTCAGATAAACCTGAGGCTTGAACTACTACCACCCATTAACCTACCTTCTTTCCAAACCTTCACACATACAGCTGACCCTAGCACACACTGGTAACATAGAACATCTTCACTACATGGGGATAACTCTTGTACAGGAATATCCCCACACATAAAGCTAAATTACAACCAACAACTAAAATAAACACTAATGTGCTCTGTGATCTGAAACACAAGTCATGGGGTACTGAAGTAATATATGCTATGTCTATATATTATTTCCTGTTATTCTACTACCAAATAAACCAAAAAACTATGTCCATATAATATTAAATATCATTTTGTCACCAATTAAACCAAAACACTAGGTATTATTTCCTGTTACTTTACTAACAGTTACGTAAATCATGGTACCTGTCTCAATTTCGTCATCTAAAAATATTAAACTATCAAACACACTAAACCATTAGGAGAGATCATTATTGAAAACTTTTTTATACTATTTTCCACTCTCTCTTGCTAAGTTTATGATGTGGAGGAGAGTAGCTTCAGGATGGAAAATACCCAACAAGAAAATTAGTTATAGATCTCAAATACACTACCATGGTCTACCATATATTCCTTCATGAATGATCAGAGTTTCTAAATTAAAGTTTTCATGCCAACTTCTTTCAGAATATTCACATGCCATTCAAAAGCACATGCAGTGATAGATTTTCCAGCCAAGTGGACTTCTACACTGCAAAGCTGTCTGTGGAAAACTAATACAGGTACTGTAACTGTGTCCATATGAAGTAATTATTCCCTCACCTACTGATGGATGTATATAACAAAATTTCCTAAATTTTTGTGGCCTCCTTCCACCAACAAAAACAAATTTCTTTACACATCTATCTCAGATTCTGCGTTATTCAAGCAAACTTTAGCCTATGTAAATTACTGTATTGGTTTCTTAGTGCTCTATTCATCATCATTTCTTGAATTAAATAAAATTCATGCATGCTTCAGTCTACATGAATATGCAATTATTTCTATGCACTTTATTCTCTCCAATTAAATTCTGCACATGCAAACTTCAATCTACAGGATATATCTATCTATCTATCTATTGCCAGTCGCCTCAATCCCACACGGGGTGGCCACAAACAAATCGCCTCCATGTCACTCTGTCCCCTGCCATTTCACTACCACGCTCCCAACTCACACCCCCCTCT